>PVJH01022625.1:0-36291 GCA_004026705.1 Nesogale talazaci
AAAAGTCAAGCTTTGGAATGGGAAAGAGCTTTACAATAATAAACATGACAGAGGTCTCCCTTGTGGACATGTAAAGTGGATTTCTGTTTGTTTGAAAGGAACTCGGGCATCCCTAAAGGATTTCAGTGAACTTGACTTTTCTTTTTTTGTTTTGTTTTGTTTGTTTGGGCATCACTGCTCTCCGGTGGTGGGAGTAGGAGGCCCAGCCCCACTGCTGGAATTGAACCTCCGTCCCAGTGGGCCGCAGTCCCGCGCACAACCACTACGCCACCGGGGCTCAGCCCGACTTTTCTTTTTTTAATAACCACTCAGGGGTCCGTGTGAAGTGCAGCATCTGGAGGGTTTTTAAGACTGGGGCTCTTCTCTCTGATTAAAAAAACAACTTAATTTTGTTCATTTTTTTATTTCCCCCTCCCCCCTGTGAGGTAGCACACACACACAGTAGCACAGCACCCCATCCACCAGTGACGGTCTCCTCCCTGTTTTTCCGGGATGCATACTCTCCCATTTGCTTGTCCACAGGTGGGGCTTTTGATTGCTCCCACGTCTTGGTTATTAGGAAAATTGCCGGGTGTGCCTGTGTTCCTCTGTCCCTCTCGGGCAGGGTTTAGCCTGAGCATAAACTGAGTAGAGAGACTGCGAGATCCATCGATCAAGCCTTTGTGTTTGCATCTGTTTCAGGAAGGGCGGAACTGTTTTAGAAATCATTAAAAATAAATAAATAAAGGTTGAAGAGGTCGTTTACCACCTCATGAGATAACCAGGCTGGCAAGAATATAAAAATCTGACACTGATAAATGATAGGAATATTACAGAGCAATGTTAACTAGTAACATTGTGTTAGTGTGAACAGACACATGTTTGGGGGGGATGGGGAAGAGGATGGTGGTGGTTTTTAATAGAGTGTCCCCACCCTCTGACCCAGAAATTCTATGATCCAGCACAGACTGTGCAGAACACGCCCTCGTGTGCACCAGGACACGCAGAAAAGCGTCCGTGTGGGCATCGTTCATGCGGGCATCGTTTGTGCGGCTGCCACACAGGAAAAGCCCAAATGTCCAATAATGAATAAAGAAACCATGATCTAGTCTTATGATGGACTCCCCCGCCAGCAACAATGAGCAGCTCAGATAAGACTTCAAGATAACGTTGAGCGACAGAAGCCAGACCAGGGTGACACTGTGTGGTCTGTTTGCCTGAAGTTAAAAATAAGCAGAGGGAAGCTGGGCTTGAAAAGATGTGGAACTGTTTTTGTAGCGGTGTGTGTCAAATGGGTCCTGACGCACCGAGACCCAACAGGACAGAGCCCAACGGCTCTCATGTTTACCGGAGCAGATGACTGGGCCTCGAGGGCTGTCCTTCCTCCCACCAGGACCCTGGGGCACCCACCGAGCGGGAGAAAGACGACAGGAGTCTCTCCTCCGGTATGGAGTTACGTCTTAGGAACCACGGGGGCAGTCTGCCCTGCCCTTCTGGGCCGCTGAGCTTTGGGACTGCCTGTGAGCCCACCGAGCAGCTGATGGCCTCAAAAGCCATCCATGCACAGTTAGCCTAGACAAATTTGCTCTGTGTGTGTGTGTGTGTGTGTGTGTGTGTGTGTGTGTGTGTTTCTCGATTTGAGTCCCTTGAGGAGGAGTTAGAAAGACCACGACGCTTCATCCCTAAACACCGTGCTTCAGGATGTCTTTTCTAAGAACAAGGACATTCTCTTGAGCCTTGGAAGCTTCAAAAAAAGTTGACAGACACACAGGAAGTGGCCTGTTCTAGCTAGGTGGCTGGGTTTCTGTGAGTCATTGGACACTAGTTCGGCCTCTTGCGGAGGGGACGGTTATGTCTTCGTCTTGTCTTTGTTCTGTTTAAGACAAAATAAATGTCTCTGTGTACATATTTAGAATGGGACTAAAAGATAATCGAACCTCCCCCCCAACTTTTTAGTCCCGCTTATATAACCTGACTAGAGCCACATGCCGAGACTCACAGTGAAACCACTTGAAACTTAACAAGCCTAATCCGCATGCAGGTTTCCCCCGTAGGTCCTCCCCAGGCACACCTCACGCTATGCTGCTACGCATGGTGGCACCCCAGGCTGTGGCTGCTGCTGTGGAAGGTTTGTGGCAGCCCCGTGGGAGGCAAGCCTGTCACGCGTTTTCCAGCAGCCTGTGCTCCTGTCTAGTCTCCACATTCTCACAGTGCGTCCCCCCCTCTCCATAGTGGGCTACGGTATGGTGCAAATGTAACATTTACATGCCCCAGGAAACCAAGCAACGCACGCAGCTTGCTTTCTTGTGATACTGCGTGATTGCGCTGTCTGGAACTGAGCACACGGACCCTCCCTCTGAGACACGCCTGTGACGTCATAATGTCACCTCTCCTAACTTCTACTCCTGGTAGGGGAGCCAACCCACACAGGATCATCTCTCTGAGGTTTTGGCATAGCTCGCTCTCTGTGCTTTGCAATATTAATTTTTTTTTTAAGGAGGAAAGGCTAGTTTTGTAGAATATGCCTGAGTTTAGATTGCTCCGATTGTTTCTTCATGATTAAACTCATCTTCTGAGTTTGGGGCGAAAAATATTATTTAAATGGTATATCGCTTCTCAGCCTTTAGCTAAGATCAAGCATAGGATAAATGACGTTTACCCCTCTACGTTCATTATATCATGAGGTCAGTTGGTCCTGCTGTTGGTGGTGTTAACTTGATCACTCTGTTAACAGAGTGTAAACATCATTCTTAAAAGAGATATTGCAAGGAGGATGAACAACAAAAAAGTGGGTAAAGGGAGGCAGTGGTCGATGTAAGACATGAAAATAATAATTTATAAATTATCGGGGGCTCATGAATGAGGAGGGGAGATGAGCTGACACCAAAGACTCACATAAAGAGAGAATGTTTTGAAAATGATTATGACAGCATATGTGCTTGACACAATGACTGTATGTATGGGTGATGATGAGAGGAGTAAAAGCTCCCAATAAAATGATTAAAATTTGAATAAATACAGCCTTCAGTATGAGTTACACATTAATGTAAAGAGTAAAAAAAATTTTTGCAAATAAACCAATAAACACCATGATAAAAAAAAAGAGAGAGAGACATTACAAGCACCTTTTTTAAAATCAGGTATAAGATAAATGGTCTTGGCCTGCACGACAGGATAACACAAGTAAGTTAAAGATATTAGGTTTGAAAAAGAAGAAATAAGACGTTTTATGAGGGCTAGCACACACATACAAAAAAAAAAAAATCTCCACTTGGAGGAGTGTTTGGAGTATGCATTTTCCCCTGCTAAAGTGAGCATCCAGCAACTTGCTCTGAGTTAGGGCACCCAGCGTCATCACCTAGGAAGATTCTCTCTGGTCACAGTATATTTCTTCTTTTTTTTTTTTTTTTTTGGGGGGGGAGGGGGCAATCACTGCTTTCCGGTGGTGGGAGTAGAAGGCCCAACCCCACTGCTGGAATTGAACCTCCATCCCAGTGGGCCGCAGTCCCGCGCACGACCACTATGCCACCGGGGCTCAGCCCCCACAATGAATTTTTTCACAGAAGCACTTTCCTCCATACCTCGTTTTTTGTGATGGCTGCTTTAAGAGAACAGTGTGCGACTGTGAGATTTTGTTTCCTACTTGGGAAAAATGTCACAGAAACGAATGTGATGTTGAACACAGCTTACAAGGACAGCGCTGTGGGAAAAACTCAATTGTACGAGTAGTTTTGTCATTTCAAAAAAGGTGAAATGCCTTTTGATGACAAACCTCATCCCGGATGTCCGTCAACTTCCTGAACAGACGAAAATGTCAACCAAATCCAGGCACTTGTGGTGGAAGATGGACAAGCGGCCGGATTTCCTCCAGGGACTCTGACTGCCAGCAACACCACAGGATGGAGTAGAACTGCACTTTCCGAGTCTGCAGATCTCTGCTGGAGCACACAGCCTCCTCTTTATCCCTCGGAGCAGCTGGAGGATCAGAACCACTGACCTACCAGGATGCTTACCCCACTGCTGGGCTCCTAGAGGTGTCGGAGCTCAACCTGGTCCTGGGAAGGATGAGAGGCCCCCTTGGGGATTTGCGAGGTTCCAGAAATAGCTTGAAGACACCGTTAATAGCCGCCTTCACAGACTACCAGGAACCCAGACCCTCCCCGGAGGAGCCTCCAAGTCGGCTGCTCTCCCGTTCTTCCTGCAGTGCAGCTCCCGAGTGGGGCCTGACAGTGACTCAGAGTCCACCCCTGCGGCCAGCTCCCTGGGGGGGAGGACGGAAGCCCGGGAAATCTGAAGGTCAGATACACAGCACATACTTTCGTCCTTTGTTTTCTTTCAATGTTTTATTTTGACAGAAGTATTGACTCAAAAGGAGAAGGGTGCTCTACTCCTGGAGAGAGTTACCGTCTTAGAAACTCCCAGTTTCGCCGGGATCTCTAGGGTGGAGTCTGTGGCAGTGAGTTTGTTTGTTTGGGGTTGAGTCAAGTGCAGTTTTAAAAGCTGGTCTACAATGAACACATCATACAATTCGCATTCAGCAAACAGGGCTCTGTGATCAACACCGCAACTGCCCCCTTTTACACGTTGATGTTGATCCCGTGTGTGTGTGTGTGTGTGTGTGTGTGTGTGTGTTTGATTGGTTTCATTGGGGTTTTTTTTCAGATATAAGGAAAAGGTTTATATACAAGAGAAACAGGACATTGAGCCCAGTCCAGTTCAAAGTCATAAGTCCGATATTAACCCAATGCCCGAAATCAGTCTATAAAGTCTCCTTCCGACTCACGAAGTCACAGGTCAGTGGGTGCAGAATCCCGGCACTGGCAGGGGCCTCCCCATGGCTCCTCGCTTCCAGGCCTCAGGGTCCCTCAACAGCATATGCCACTCCAGCTTCAGAGGTCTGGCTCCATCAGGGCAAAGCCGTGTGGCCTCTCCTCCGGCTCCTCCAGCTTCTCGGACGCTGCCATCTTGTCTGTGATTCATCGTCTCTGGCTTCATTGTTTTTTATCCCATTTTTTAAAATTTACTTTTCAAATCATTTTACTGGGTACTCTGACAGCTCTTGTAACATTCCATACATCAATCGTATCAATTATATTTGTATATATGTTGCCATCATCATTTCCAAAATATTTTCTACTTGAGCCCTTGGTATCAGCTCCTCTTTTTCTCCTCCCTCCCGTGTAAATCCATGATCAATTGTATATTGTTATCATGCGTATCTTACACGGTCCATTGTCTTCCTTCACCCTCTTTTTTCTTGTTTGTTCCCTTGTGGGGCTGGGCTCTTTTTCAAATCTTGTGATAGGTTCTCCCTTCTCTCCCTTCCCCCTCCCTGACCATGCCCTACCCTCATGATATTGCTGCTCCCACTACAGTTCCTGCGGGTTATCTGTCCCGAGTTCCATGTGTTGAGAGCTCCCATCTGTAGCAATGTGTGTTCTCCGGTCTGGCCAGGTAGAACTGGACCGTGGTAGGGGGGAGGAGGAAGCATTCAGGAACTAGGGGATGATGTGTGGTTCATCAATGCTCTACTGCAGCTATACTGACTCATCCATTCCTATAGGCCTTCTGTGGGGAACATCCAATTGTCTACAGATGGGCTCTGGGTCTCCACTATTATTATTTTTCCAATAAATCACTTTACTGGGGGCTCTCACAGCTCTTAGAACAATCCATACATCTGCCGTATCAAGCACATTTGTACATAATGTTGCCATCATCATTTCTAAATCATTTTCTTTCTACTTGCCCCCTTGGTACCAGCTCCCCTTCTTCCCCCCCTCCTCTCTCACCAAGTCCTGATGTTAAGAAAGAGTGCAGAGAGGCCCCTGGTCCCCTTTCCCCAGCCTCCCCATTAGTAAATGCCGCTGTGAGTGACCTCCTGCCCACGGGACCCCATGCGTGTCAAAGTAGACTTGCTTCACAGGGTTCCCCTGGGGCTGCTGTTTTAGAAGCAGGTCACCAGGTCTCTCTTTCGAGGTGCTTCTGCCTAGAATCAGATTCCTTTTGGTTAGTGTCTTGTACCTGTCTGCGCCACCCAGGGGCTACCGTCCAGGACAGCAGGACAGCCTCGCCCCCAGGTCGCCCACAGGGACAGGAGCACGACCCAGAGAGCTCCAGCACCACCAGGATCTCCCCAAGGCCCCCCTTCCTAACCACTCCTCCCCCTCGGTCCCCACTCCCTCCATCATCTCTCCTGACCGCTGCTCTTGTCTCTGTGCAAGCCTGGTGTTTCAAGCACATCATAGAAATGGAATCCTGTGACGGTCACCCCGAGAGATAGCCTTTTTGTTTGTTTGTTTATTTGTTGTTTTTTTTGGGGGGGCATCACTTCTCTCAGGTGGTGGGAGTAGGAGGCCCAGCCTTTGCTCCATGGAGCTGGAATCGAACCTCCATCCCAGTGGGCCGCAGTCCCGCGCACAACCACTACGCCACCGGGGCTCAGCCCGCTTTTTGTTTGGTTGGTTGGTTTTTTGTTTTTTTGAGAGATAGCCTTTTGTCTCATTCTGCGCACCTCTTGGGAGGTTCCTCCAGGTGGTGGTGCTCACCTGTGGTTCATGTCTTCTTACTGTTGAGTCATCGTGGTTAGCGTGTGACAGCCGTGTTCAGCGTGTTCCCCTGCTGGGTTGTTTCTGGCTTGAGACTCCAAGACTCCATGCACAAGCCTTTGTGTGTCTTCCTCCCTCGGGGAAGAATGCCCAGGAACAGTGAGGGCGTGTTTACCTTTATAGGAACCTGCCAGATAATGAAGCAGTCCCACGGGTACTAACCCAAAGGTCGGCGGGTCAAATGCACCAGCCACTCCGCAGGAGAACGGTGCTGCAGTCCCCTTCCAAAATCGGAGCTGTGTCCTCGGAGAGCCATCCCTGCAGGGCCGCCGTGAGGGTGTTCTGGGTAGCCAAAGAGCGTTTGAGTGTCAGCGTCACACACTGCAAGCCGTTACCGCGTCTGGCTGTCACGGAAATCCCCCTTTTGAGAACCGAACTGTCTTTCTTCACCGTGGTGCAGGCTCACGGGTGACAGACGCCCTGGCCTGGGCGGGGTGGCCCCAGGCTCTCGTGGCCCTGGCCTGGTACATGACCCTCACCTGGACCCGTCTTCCCACTTGACCAACTCCGATATCTTTGGGCCCTTTTGACCGTTCCACTGGCAGGTTGCTCGCATGCCGTAGGACTCAATAGTGGCGCCCTAGCAAGAAGGGCCATGCATTCAGTCCCCTTTAGAGCAGGTCCCTCCTCTGGAGCTCACGGTGGTTGGGTCTCTAGGGTGCCCCCAGCTGCCCCTGCCACAGCCGGCCAAAATCATTCAGCCACCGACTCTCCATAGATCGACGTGTCCTGGATCTCACAAACAGAAAACCACAACCCCAGGGAACCATCGATCTCATTGTTTTCTCCTCTGGATTGTTTACTACCCTGCCTGGTAAACATGAAAACAATAATAAACACAAAAACAAAGAAAAACAAAAAAGCCTATAAATAGTTCCAGGTCTCTTTGTTGACCATTATGACCAATGTTTTTCAATCGAGTCTGATGAGATGCTCTGCCCTGCCCCCAAAGTCTATTTTTGGGCTTCCTCGGGGACTTCGCTGCTTTGCTCCCCTTGCTGTTCTGTTGCACACCCTTAGTGTTTCGCCTCCGTGTGGTGAGGACAGATCGGCTACAATTCCTGCAGTGTCTTCAGCATTGTCCCCCATAGCACAATGGGTCAGTGAGGGACGTTGTGTCTTCTGGTGGGGCCAGCCCTTTCTGTGATTGGCTTTCTGTGATGATCCTTTCTATGCATTGGCTGCTCCAAGCAGAAATATCCTCAGGCCTTGGTGGGCCAAGATGTGTTCCACTCCCTCTTTCTCTCTCCTTCCCTCTTAGTTTGTGTCTGTGTGCTCTGGTCAGACGCACCCCTCTCCCCGGGCTGTAGCTTCAGTGCTGTTCTCTGTAGTGCATTCTTCTGATGGGGAGGCTCCCATCCTTGATCTTCATCTGGGAGTACTTCAAGCCCTCCTCACCGTTCACAAGGTAGGGCGCGTCATCTGCATATTGAAAGCTGTTCATAAGCCTCTCATTCAGTCCTGATGCCACATTCTTCTTCAGATAGCCTCGTTTCTCTGATTATTTGCTCAGATTGAATAAGTATGGTGAGAGGAAACATCCTGATGAACTCCCTTCCTGATTTTATTTATTTTTTTTTTATTTTTTTTTTTTTTGTGGGCATCACTGCTCTCCGGCGGTGGGAGTAGGAGGCCCAGCCCCACTGCTGGAATTGAACCTCCGTCCCAGTGGGCCGCAGTCCCGCGCACAACCACTACGCCACCGGGGCTCAGCCCTCCCTTCCTGATTTTAAACAACGCAATATGCCCATTTTCTGCTCAGACAGCTGCCTCTTGATCCATGTACAAGTTCTAAGTGAGCCCAATGAAGTATTCTGGAATGCCTATGCCTTTCAAGGATGTCCATGGTTTGTGACAGTCCACACTGTCGAATGCTTTTGCATAGTCATTAGAGAAGAATTTCCTTTTTGACGTGGGACATACTTATAGTTTAAAAAAAAAATACTGCTTTGAGATTTGGACTTAACTGGGCATCCTGTGATTGTATACCCTAGATCCCTTCCCCCAGGTGAGGCCGATGCTGCTGGCCACACAGCAGGCTCTGGAAAGGAAAGTGCTCATCTCCTTCACGTGGCTAGCCATAAAAACATTCAGACACACAAGTAGACCAACCAGCATCATGAACTCTTACCTACCAAGCAGTCAGGTGCTAGAATTATCTCCCCTCTTCCTTCATCCATCCTCTTTCCTTCCCCGGAGGATTTGAAAGCCCACTCTGGGCATTTTGTCTGCACGTGGCCATCCACCCCCACAATCTGTGTGAGAGCATTTTCTCCATGTTCGGGCTCATTATTCGCTCCCCATGTGCGCCCACTTCCCCTGCCATCCCGCTCCAGAAGCCACCATTCCAGTTACCGTCCCTACAGAGCGACCTGTCCTGGATTTCCCATATAGGAAAACACTTAAGAAAACTAGCAACAGATGAAAAACCTCAATCTAAAAGGAAAGGCCAAACTAATGAGCACTTAGGAAAATTGTGAAGGACACCAGAGGGAGAGCAAATGATGGGTACTAACCTTTGACCTCATGGCGCCTGCAGCTATGTGCTGCCCAGTGCATTCTGCCCCACAGCGAGGCTCTCCTCGTCCCAGGCGCGTCTCTGACATCATGACACGTCACGATGCCATCAGTTCCCCATGCTCTCTAATCCCCAGTTCTAGGTTAAAGGCTCCCTCCTGCCTGCCTCACAGAGCCCTGGGGTGGTTGCCTGGTACATCTCTTCCTTAGGTGTGCCCAGCCTTCCTGAAGAGTGGACATGGGGGGCAGACAGTGCTAAGACATTATACAGATGTGAACACAAGGCTCCCTGTGGTGACTTCCGGAAGGCTGGGGGGGGGGGGGTGATGAGCAGAACCTAGACCTCGCTTTGGCCTTTGGAGGTGCCTTCTCATTCGGTCACCCCTGGGGTTCGGCTCTGACCCGCAGACACCCCTGAGCTACCAAGAGTCCCACCCCTGCCAGGCCCAGAGAGGCAAATAAAGGATGGGCCAGCAACTTCCTCTCCATCCCTGTGTGTGAAGGGGCGAAGCTGCAGGGCTGTGACCCTGCATTCTCAATGGGCCTGGCTGCAGCCGGGTCCCTCTGTGTGGTTTATGGCCTTTACCTTGTAACCTGGAAGCCTCAAAAGAGACTGGAAGGCAAGTTTCGCAACCTTGTACGCACTGCCTTGGCAACCGCAGCCCTGTCCTCTGGGAACAAAGGCAGCGGGAGACCGGCTGGGGTAGGGTTTTTGCCCAACCCCCTGCAGCACAGCTGGGGGCGTGGGGGGGTGGACTTTGCTTTGAGGTGTGGAGGGCAGCGAAGAAGGGGGAAAAACTCCTTGAGGTGGGAGGAGACCAGACTGGTGCGGGAGGGTGAGCCCAAGGAGCTGGCTGGGTGGGCGGCCATGCTCACAGCCAGGCCAACCCTTCTCTGGCCACGCCACTCTCCTGCTCCACAGACTCCCCTGTCATCTGCAGATAAAGTCCTAATTCACCCATCAAAGCCCACCACCACTCAGGGTTGTTCATAGCACCTAATTGTACCCCACCCCCAACCCACTAATCCTTCCAGAAGAGCAGGGTGTGTGAAAACCCCGCCTGGAAAAGAACAGGCTCACGGTGTCCCACCTTTAAATACCTACAAGACTGGCCTGGGACACAGGGACAAGTCCCAAAAGACAGAGCTGGGACTGGAAATGGGAGGATAATAGAGAGCATTTTCCTTTCAGTGCCATCTGAAAGTGAAATACATGACCACTGCTGCAAATGAGCTCACTGGCACTAGAGGTAACCAAGCAGGGTTACAGATAACTTCCAGTTCACCACCTCCAGCCTGAGGCATTGGCTTCCCGGTCTCCCCTGTGGCGTCCACAAGAGAGAGATGTGCACGTTGGAGCAAGTGCATCCGCAGGGTCAGGGAAGGGCCCTCCTCACACCCACGGTGGTCGCCATCCTGGGCAGCCCAGTCTCCTCACCACCTCCACTCAGGGGTAGCTCAAGTCCGTACAGATAATAATAGCCTCAGCACTCCCGTCTGCCCTCCGCCCCACCGCCCAGCCTGCTGTCTCAGGCTCTCCCCACTGAAAACCTCCCTGAGGCTCTCCACGGTGCTTTACAAGTCTTGCTGCCAAACACGAGGTCAGCAGTTCGAACCCACCAGCCGCTCCTCGGGAAAATGATGTCCAGTTTTGAGCCCAAAGGGGTGGTTCTGCCCCGCCCTGTAGGGTCATCAGAAATCAGAATTGACTCGATGACCGTGGTTTGGGGTTTGGGTTTGGCAAAGCCCTGACTACCTTTCTGGCTTGAAATGCCTCCCCCTCCACCCTGGCCAGGTCAAGCCTTCTTTGACTAACCTCCCCGGCTCGTTGTCTGCCCTCTCCCTGAGCATGGTCTTTCCCTCACCTTCTCGGAGAGGCAGACGTCCTGTGGGGCAGGGACCTAGTCGGACATGGCTCTGCCCCCGCCTGTGTGCCGAGTGCAACCAGGTGCACCGAAGGAGACCAGTGACAGGCTGTGTGATGCCGATGAGACCCACAGCGTGGGGCTGCAGGAAGCAGGCAGGCAGCGAGAGGGAGCATGCCCAGTTCTGCTGGCTCTGCCCACCTCAGTACGCCATGGTCAGTCAGCCTCCGAGCCCCGTTTTGGCACTGCATCCTGGGTGAAGGGAGCTAAATCAGGTATGAGCGAAGCACCGGGGTCCGCGTAAAGGATCCCCCATCATGGCCCAGCCTGGCCACTGAGCTCTGTCCCTGGGAGTGCCCCCATCCCTCTAGGACCCTCAGCCCCAGGAAGCGTGTCAAAGACATGGAGGGTGTGCCTCTCCAGGCTGAGCAGACTGGTCCCAGGGAGCACCCCAGTTAGGGCTATGGGCCAGCCTGCAAGGAGAGCAGGCATGTCTCCTCTGATGGAGCATCTGGGGGCCCCATAAATCAGAGGCCTGCCCCTGGCTGACTACGGGCGTAATGGACAGAGAGCCGGAAGTGGCTTCTGGGTTATAAATGCCTCTGCCCTGGTTGGGCTTTTAGTGATGGGGTCAATAGCTCATCTAATGTCTGCTAATGCCCAATCTCATCACAAATGCTTTCAGGCACCAAGCAATCCCTGCCCCCCCTCTGCCCCCAGGGGGGACCCACCATTCAGCTGTCAGTGGATAGGGCTTCTGCTTCTCAGAGGCCTAGGAGGGGCACTGGCCAGGCCCTGAAGACTCTACCCCAGACTCCACAGAGCTGGAAGGCTGATGGCTGGGTGTGAATGGGGCCCCCTCAGTCCAAGGCCAGTGTGACAATAAACTCTCTTGAAGGACAGAAACTGGGGCATGGCCCTGGGCCAGAGAATAAAGATAAAGGCCCCAGGGTAATTGGATGGCCTGTAGCAAAGTCACAATATTGCTCATGCCCTTTGACCCAGGGAATGATCCAGGAGGGAGGAGAGGTGCTGGTATTCCCTCAGCACAGTCCACCCCAGACTCACACACTTGGGAAGCTAGAGGCCTACCCTCAGGTTCACCTCTGCCCCTCACCCACCCAGCAATCCAGGGCAAGTCCGTGCTCACTCAGGTCTTCCCCAAGCCACAAGCTCAGAGAGAGAGAGAGAGAGTGCTGTGATCCATTAGCAATGTCTGTCACAGTGCTGTGCACCTATCTTCCCTGATTTTAGTTGGGGGTAAATAGTCAGCCCAGAAGGCCCAAAAAAGCTTGTAGTTTTGCTTTGAAGTATATTACTCTGTTGTAAAATTGACATTTTTTAAAAATTTGAGTTGATAAACAGGATCGTTGCTCCTTGGCCTTCTAGCTAAGATCAAGTGTAGAAAAAAAAAGGATCCTTTTTAAGCAACCCCCTCCATTTGTATTTGCCATGTACTCATCGTGGTGACGACAAGTAATGTTTCAGTGCATTTTCTTCTGTTCTTTTTCCTCCACACGGATATGCAGACTTATGTGTCTGTACACACTGACATCTCTTCATAGTTAGTCTACTTGGAGCACTTACCACAGGCTGCCACTCTTAGGCCTTTTATGCCTGGCACCTCACGTCACCCTCAAAACAGGTTTTCAAGGGAGATTTTTTTTTTTTTAACATTTTACAGGGGCTGAGCCCCGGTGGCGTAGTGGTTGTGCGCGGGACTGTGGCCCACTGGGACGGAGGTTCAATTCCAGCAGTGGGGCTGGGCCTCCTCCTCCCCCCACCGGAGGGCAGTGATGCCCCCCCCCCAAAAAAAAAACAAACATTTTACAGATGGAAAAATATATAGACTTGTGAAATTTGAGCCGAGGCGTGCTGGGCTCAGACTTCCCTTCTTCATGGCACGGCCAGAGGGTAGTGACTGGAGCAGTGGCCCTTGGGCTGCGGTGGACTCTCTGGAGAGGGGCGGGCAGTGTGCCTTGTTGGTTGGTTTGTTTTTGTGGAAGAGGCAGCACACGTGGAAAAACGAGGCATTTTTTTTTTTAAGCTGGAGGTTTTTTGTTTTTTGTTTTTAATCATTTCATTGAGGCCTCATACAGTTCTTATCAAAATCTGTACATATGTACATTGTATCAAGCACATTTGTACATATGTTGCCGTCATCATTCTCAAAACATTTTCTTTCTATTTGAACCCTTGATATCAGCTCCTTTGCCTCCTTCCTCCCCCCCCTCAAACCCTTGATAATTTATAAATTGTTATCACTTTTTCATGTCTTACGCTGACCTATGTCTCCCTTCACCCACTTCTTTATTGTCCGTCCCCCGGGAGGGGGTTATATGTAGATCATTGTGATTGGTTCCTCCTTTCTACCCCCGTCTTCCCCTTACTCTCATTATCGGTCCTGAGGCAGTCATCTGTCCTGGTTTCCCTGTGTTTCCAGCTCTTATCTGTACCCAAGTACACACTCTGGTCCAGTCGGATTTGTAAGGTAGAATTGGGATCATGATAGTGGGGGACAGGAAGCATTAAAGCACCAGAGGAAAGTTGTATGTTTCATCGGTGCTATACTGTACTGTACTCATCTCTTCCACGTGACCCTTCTGTAAAGGGGCTGTCCAATTGTCAACAGATGGACTTTGGGTCTCCACTCCACACTCCCCATCGTTCATATTGATATAATTTTTTGTTCTGAGTCTTCGATGCCTGATATCTGATCCCATTGATACCTCATGACCACATAGGCTGGTGTCCTTCCTCCATGTGGACTTACATTGCTTCTCTGCTGGGTGACTGCTTGTTTATCTTCAAGCCTTTAAGACCCCAGATGCTTTATTTTTTGATAGCCGGGCACCATCAGCTTTCTTCACCACATTTGCTAGGCACGCGTTTTGTCTTCAGCAATCATGTCAGGAAGGTAAATACCATGGAATGCCAGTTTAATAGAACAAAGTGTTCTTGCATTGTGGGTGTACTTGAGTAGAGGTCCAATGTCCATCTGCTACCTTAATACTAAACCTATAAATGTATGCTCATAGGTCTATTTCCCCATCATCATATATAAATATATTTACATGTGTACATGCCTGTATTTAGATCCCTATAAATGCCCTTTGCCTCCTAGTTCTTTCCTCTACTTCCTTTTACTTTTCGCCTGCCCCACTATCATGTTCAGCCTTCATTCAGGTTTCAGTATTCCTCTCAGTTACATTGCCCTTGATCAAGCCCTACCTGGCCTCCTTAACCCTCCTAGCCATCAGTTTGAGATCACTTGTTGTTCCCTTGTCCCTGGGTTTGTTCACACCACTTCCTTTTCTCACCACTTCTTTCCTTTACCCCCCTCCCCACCAACCGTTGGTCCCATTGTTTTCTCCTCCGTAGTTTGTCCCCCCTATCTTAACTAGATCAACCTGAAGAGACAATAATCACAAAAACAAGGCAGAGTAATACGGAACAAGAAAAGAAAACCAAAAACCAAGCAACAACAAAAACACCCTGCTAACTCAAAAAAGAAAATCCTATAAATAGTTCCAAGTCTGTTTGTTGAACTTTCAGAGTATTTTCTAATCAAGTCTGATGGGGTACCATGCCCTGGCCCCAAAGTCTATTTTCGGTATTCCTGGGGGCTTCATTGCTTTGCTCCCCTTGCTGCCCTGTTGCACGCCCTTAGCATTTCAGCCCCGTGGTGTGGAGTCAGACTGGGCACAGTTCCTGCACTGTGTCTCCAGTGTTGTCCCTCAAAGCAATGTGGGTCAGCGAGGGACATGTTGTTTCACAGAGGGGCCAGCCCTATGGTCCTCTCTGTGCATTGGCTGCTCTGAGCAGGAATATCTTCCTCAGGGCTTGGTGGGCCAGGATGAGCTCCACTCTCGCCTTCCCTCTTCCATTGCTTCTGTTTGTTCTGATCAGACACACCCCTCTCCCTGAGCCGTAGCTTCAGTGTTGTCCTCTGTAGTGCATCCTTCTGGGAGGGGAGGGGGGTGTCCACGTAATTGGGATTGGAGCAGGCCCCGCAGGCCTCGCTATTGATTCCCTGCTTTATGCTGGTCTGTTGCATTCGTGTCTTGACACACCGTGTTGCAGTCTCATCTCTCTCTCTCCCTCTCCTGTGGAAATATAAACAACACACTCCCTTTTGTTTTAATCTTTATTTTCCCCTCCTTTTTAGTTGACTCCATATGTATCCCTGGATTGGGTCTGGCCCCTGCCATAGTAGCTGGCCCTCACCTCAGGAATGTCTGTGTATAGAGTACCTCCCCCCCCCCCCATGCCCTTTTTGCATTTTTAAACTCCCAGGGGACTCCTGTTGTCCTTGTCCCTTTGTGGCAGGCTTACTTCGCTCAGCATGATCTCCTCCAGTGCTTAAGACATGGAACCTTCTCGCCCCTCCTCACTTACAGGATTCACCCCTGTCCCCATTCTTCCCCCACTCTTCCTCTCCACCTGAAGGTATCTGCGGGTTTATAATCCCTTTCTGAACCTGCTGAGGGTAAGTGTCACCCCACGGCCCTTTACCCAAAACTAAATATCAAAGTTTCCTTTAAAAAAAGGAAGAAGGCCTATTGTCTCTGATGATCACAGCACATTCTCAGCGTCAGTAAGTTTGACACTGATTTCCGGTGCTCTTCTGAGCTACCCTGGGGTCCTGACTTGCTGTGTCCCTTCAGGCACAGGGTCCCCGGGAGGGTCACACTGTGTCTCCTGATAGCCTCTTCCTGAGTGCTGAGGGCGGGGGCCTGGACCGCCTCTCTGTTTGCAGAACTACTAAACCGTGTGCACAAAGCCCCAGGAACTGCTGGCTCCCCTTGCCTGCCTTTCCAGCTTTACCAGAGGTGACATGGACACTCTGTGCCCGCACTCAGCGCAGCTGCCCGCCTGCCCGCCCTCAAAGCATGGTCTGAGGCCAGCCTGCAGCTCTGCACCGACAGACCTGGCGGAGCAGGGTCTCAGTGAGGCCATGCAGAAGTGCAGAGGTCCCTGCAGAGGCTGCGGGGGACTCACCTCCATGTTCTCACTCAGAGTCCCGAGGCTGGTGGTTCTGGAAGGTACCAACTGCGTTTGGTTCACTTTGCAGCCAGCCCCTCGCCTAGGCAGGCCCTGCAGTGTCCCCAAAACACCTGCTGCGTGAACGCCCTGGGCCGTCCCCTCACCTATCTCACTTAGACGGAACAACCACCAATGGGACATTTTGGTGGGTGCGGTCGGGACCCCCAAGGCAGACGGTAGATATGGAGTGACTCCTGTCTTAGGGGATAGACGGCCCGGGCCCTGGTTCCTGTTCTGCCAGGACCACATCAGACGGCCCGGACCCCTTTCCTCCTGCTGCCTTCTCGAGGGCTGTAAAGTGAGCTGGCCGGACGTTTCCAGCCATGACGGATGTGCTACTGCTCCGAAACCCCAGGAATCCATAGTCAGTGCAGTTGGAAATCTTGGCTTCCGGGCTGCGTGGCCAGGACTTGGGGATGGGGGTTCTCAGCAGGGACAGGGAAAGGGGAAGAAATGCCCCTTGGTAGAGTTTAAAATCGGCAAGGATGCCAAGCGTCCCCCTCCTCGGGCTTTGGCATATGTGTAAGACAGGCGGTCACCGCCACACCCTAATTCCAGAATATGGCCATGAGCCCCAGAAGGAAAACCCACTCCTGTGCAGCCATCGCTGCACCTCATCACCCCTCGCCCGTGTTTTGGCACAGCCTGACCTGCATTCTGTCATGCATGTGCCTCCTCGGAGCAGTTCATGCCAACGCAGACCCTGCCACGTGTGCCCTTCCTGTCTCTCGCACTGTGGCTTCAAGGTGTATCCCCCAACCCCCTTCTGAAAGCCTCTGTCAATAATTCTTTTTTCTTTTTTTTTTTTTGGGGGGGGGGCATCACTGTTCTCCGGTGGTGGGAGTAGGAGGCCCAGCCCCACTGCTGGAATTGAACCTCCGTCCCAGTGGGCCGCAGTCCCGCGCACAACCACTATTGCCACCAGGGCTCAGCCCAATAATTCTTTTTTCCTACCCACTCCCTGCCCTAATTTTCAGAAGTCGATCACCAGGTCTTTCTTCGTAGTCTGTCTTCATTAGGTTGTGCCCCTACAGGGTGCTCAGCATCACAGACACACACCAGCCCCCAAACCCAGGTCGTCCGTCCCCAGGGGGCCCTAAGTACACACTGCCGCTGACCCCCCCGCCCTCTCATCTCCGTTCCTTTTCATAACTGAGTCGCTTTCCCCTGACTGGGTACACCACACTTCTTTATCCATCCATCTGTCGAATGCTAGGGCTACAAGCACCCAAGTTTCTTTGTGTGGGAATGAGATCTCAGTTCTCTGGGGTGTGTTTGTCCAGGCGGACCAAACAATTCCAGAGGCACTCAAATGTGTGTAAAAGAGAACTTTATATCAAAGAGCAGTTGCATATTAAGAAAATATCCCAGCTCAGACTAGTTCAAGTCCATAAGTCCATTATTATCCCATATGTCCAATACCAGTCTATAAATTCCTCTTCCAACTCACACAACACATACAATAACGCTGAATGCAGGAAGATCACGGGCTGAGGGGTGGAAAGTCTTGTGGATCCCGTGGCAGTGAAAGCATTTCAGCACTGGTGTGGGTCTCCTCGTGGTTTCTCCAGCTCCAGGGCTTTGGCTCCATCAGTGTAGCCCCATGTGGCTGATCAACAGGAAGACTAAGCAGAGAGTGTGGGTCTGGCCTCCAGTGAGCTATTTAACTCCATCTGCCTCCAAATGAACTCATCACGCTGTGCCCTGATTAACAGGCTAAATTCAACATATTATATAACTACCACAGGGGCTTTCAAAAAGTTTGTGGTAAAAGGGAATGAAAAGACAGTGGAATTTCCCCATGCACTGTTGGAAACCTCTTAGTCTTGCTGGGGGGGGGGGGGCACGTGGTTACGCAGTGTTGAACCTTTTGAGGCACTGCCTGATGGCTTTCCACAGCAGCTGCATTCCACCACCCTGCATTCCCATCAGCAGACTGTGCCTTTTGCTGAGCACCTACTCCGTGCTCAAGCCCTGGTAGCCCACTGGTTAAAGCACATCTGACTGCTATCCAGAAGGTCAGCAGTCCAAACCCCCAGGCCATTGCACAGGAGATGTGGCTGTCTGTCTACAAAAAGTCACAGACCTGCAAACCTGAGGGCAGTGGTCCTCCCTCTTCCTAATGCCACGATCCTCTCATACGACGGCGCATCTGCCATTATAAAAGTATTATAAAATTATTTTCTCTGCTGCTTCATCACAGTCATTCTGCTACTGTTATGAACCGGGCGGCCCTGTGATAGGGTCGTTTGACTCCCAGAGGGATCGCGGCCCCAGGTTGAGAACCACTACGCTTGAGCATTACTCTTATGAGGTTTCTTGGGTGAGAAGTACCTCGATTCTTCGCTTCACATGGCAGTGAATTTGCACCGAAGGCTGGTTGGTGATCCCACTGAGTTTTTAGAAAGGACGGAAGACGTTTCAGGTTTTACAGACTCCGAAGAGTACCCGCTACGTCAGGGAAGTGTGCCAAGCCGCACGTAAACTGTGCCGGGCTCACCCCTGAACACAGGCTACTTCGTGGGACTGCGCACCCACACGCGGTAGCCTGAGGCCAGAGAGACCACAGTGCAGCCCAGCGGGTGCAGGATAGGAGTGGAAGGGTGAAGATTTTAAAAGTAGTGGGGGTGGGGTGGGGGAGGGTTTGGCCAGCAGTCCCACAACCAGAGTATCTGAGGCCTCTGGCTGGGAGGTATAGTCAGAGGTATTGGTTGAATTGGCTGAATTAAGCCCACCTGGCCTAGTTTGGGGCCACCCAGGTGTACCGCCCACAAGGTTCAGGCTTGAACTGGCACGTGCCCTGTAGTCTTGATGGCTGGCTAAGGCTCACCTGATTCTCCTCCAACCTCCTGTAGGGGCCTTCAGGCATGGGGAAGGACAGCCCCATCCCTGTTTCTTGCTACCTAGCACTGCGAGACAGAATTGAGTCGACAGTAGGGTTTTTTTGTTTTTTGTTTTGTTTTGTTTTTTGTTTTTGTTTTTTGGGGGGGCATCACTGCCCTCAGGTGGTGGGAGTAGGAGGCCCAGCCTTTGCTCTGTGGAGCTGGAATCGAACCTCCATCCCAGTGGGCCGCAATCCTGTGCACAACCACTACGCCACCGGGGCTCAGCCCCTTGTTTTTTTTTTACCAGAGGTAGGTGCCAGGCACTGAGCTCGCAAAGGCGCGCTGATGACGGCATCAGCGGTGTCCTTGTCAGCTCTGGCCTTTGCGACCTGGAGCACAGCAGAGTAAAACGCCATCCTCACCATCCCTACATTTGTACCTGAGCTTGCAGCCACGGCACCCACCCATCTCCTCCAGGGCCTCCCTCTTTCACTGCCCCTCCACGTCACCAGGCATGATGACCTCCTCTGGGGACCAGCGACATGTCCAGAGTACGTACGTCAGAGGAAGGCTCCCACCCTCGCCTCTGAGACCCATGCTGACCGTACTTCTCCCAAGACCAATCGATCTGCCCCGCTGGTCTGTGGGGGAACGATGAGGCTGTCTGCTCCCACATGGATTTATGGTCTTGGGACCCCAAAGGGGTAGTTCTGCCGTATCCTCTATGGTTGCTATGGGGTTAACTTCGAGGGCTGGCGGGCTTAGACGCTGAGGTTGAATCAGTGCCTGCATTCCCCTGTTCTGCAGACGGGGAAGTTGGACCCTCACTACCCCAAGGTGTGTGGACACAGAGGAAACGTCTTAGACATCAAGTGGAACCCTTTTAATGATTTCGAGATTGCCTCCTGTTCTGAAGATGCCACGGTGAGTGCCAGCGGCGGGCTGCCCTGACCTTTGCCAAACAGCGTGGAGTGGGTGGGTGGGTGGAGTCTTTGCTCAGCCCCGGCTCCTTCCCGCTGACCAGGTCCCTCCCCTCGGGGAAGGTGGTCACAAGCTGAGGAGGGTGGGGGGGCCTCAGGAGCACCGCCCTCCTTTCCACAGACCCGATTCATGTGACAGCGCCCACCTGTGTTGAAGATGCAGCGGGAAGCCCACTCTGTGAAGGAACGATAAGCGGCCAGGAGGAACATTTTTATGGCGGCCGCTTACTCTCACAGAACCCGGGCAAGGGCCTTCAGCAGGGTGGGGGAGGAGCCCTGGGTGACTACAGACACAAAGCCAGCCCAAGGCTGCAGTTCTGCCAATGTGTAGACAGACCTTCACCAGATAGGCTTGGGAGCTGTTATGCATGTTTTATGGGTGGAGAAACTGAGTCCCTAACTTTCCCTCCTCGGTCCATAGGCCCTATCCTCCACCGAGTTCCCTGTTAATTATTTTCATCCACTCTATGCGGACTGCTAAAGCATGAGGGGTTGGTTTAGAACAGGGCTATGGATAGGATCGGCTACTTTAAAAGTCACAGTTACCATGTATGGTGAACCTGCTGGGCTTCTGACTCAGCGCCCCCCACAGCTCCACAAGGGAGGGTGATCTGCTGATGGAGAATCAGAGAGGCTCACCCATTCGCCCATGGTCACAGAGGGTGAGGCTTTAGACCTAGGCCCGACTGACTCCAGAGCCCATTCTCTTTCCACTGGACAGAGCCACTTCTCAAGAGCAAGGACCTCCGCTGGAGAACGGCGTGGCCATAACAGCCAAAGCATAGGCGAAAGGGGGCTGCAGCGGGTCGGGTGCACACTGAGCTGCCTGGCAGCCAAAGCAAAAAGGGAAATACGCATAAAATACATGCAGCACCCTCTCTGATCAGATCATCAGGAGAGGCCAGCGGAGAATTCTTAAAGTGAGCTGCTGGAGGGCATAAAAGACAGTGCCTGCCCAGGTGGTTTCACCCTGTAAGACGTGCGTGGCCTTGTCACCAGAGAGTGTGGGCCTGCTGGCCAGATCTCAGACACCGGCACTGTCCCCACTGCTGCATCCCCTGCACTCTCTTTCACACATCTCTGAGCAAGCAAAGCGACAATCTCCTTGACATGGAGTTGCCTTCAGCTCACAACAGGCCTGTGGGACCAAGTGGGATGGCCCTGGTGGGCTTCCGAGGCTGTCAGTCTTCACGGGAGCATAAAGCCGCCGTCTCTTTCTCCCCCTGCAGCGGCTGGTGGATTTGAAACACGGCCCTGGGGTTAGCAGCCCAAAGGATCCCCCCACTCATCCTCAGAGCCCTTTGGAGAATCCCCTCAAGGTCATTTTAAATCCGTCCCTGGCCTCAGGGCTTTTGTCTGTCTAACACCCCAGTGGCAGTGGGGAGTGGGCATGGTTGTTAGGACTGGCAATTACTTTCTGCCCCCAGCAGGGGCCCCAGAGTGAACTCAGCCCCGTGGGAACCAAGTACTCCAATGTCTGTCTCCTCCGTGCCCCCCAGGGAGGAGGGATGGCTCTCTGGATGAGTGGCCAATCGTGGCTGCTGCTATGCCCAGATGGTGTGTCCTCCGTCCAGACAGGCCCACGGAGCGTCTGTCCTCCTGCTCCCCGCACCACCAGGCACTCCCCCTCGAGGTTTCTGAGAGGTCGCCGCTAGATGACCGGGAATTTCCCATTTGCGGAGTGGAGTTGGCCGCAGAGTCTACACAAACAGCCTGTGTGTTTCCACGAGAGGCAGATAGGAACATGCCTGCCTGTCAGACAATGAGAGCTCTGGCTCTCTGCGGCGGGCTCCCCCAGGACTTCCATCTGTGGACCGCCGCCAGCCCTGCTGGCCTGCCGCCTTGTGACGGAATTGAGGTCCATATGCCCGGGCTTCTGAGGGCTGCGTCTGGAAGGACATCCCAGCCCTTCCCTAAGCCCCAGTCAGTTTCACCTCCTGGCCTTTAGTGTCGTCCGTCCCCCACCCCCCTTCCAGGCAAGCCAATCAAAGGGCTCCTCCAAAGCATGCTCTTGCTCCTGCTTGGTCCTAATCCAGAACTTCCATGGCTCCCTGGTACCCTGAGGATGCAGCAAACCTGTGGGCCTGGAGGACGCAGCTCCACTCCGGGCCTGGGGACACGGGGTGGGCAGACAACTGCACGTTAGGCTAGGGGACAGAGGTGCTGAGATGACCTCTCTTGGCCCCATACCCGCCCCTGCTGGGGGTGAGCCTTCCAAGGGTCCCTGAGTAGAATGGGATGAGGTAGAGAGTCCCCCCGGGCCCTGTCTCCGAGCTGAGCACAGTCCGCCGTGGGGCTTATGGTCCTGGGCCCCGTCTCGTTGGCAGATTAAGATCTGGAACATCCCAAAGCAGCTGCTGAGCAGGAACCTCACGACCTACAGGAAGGAGCTGGTGGGCCACTCCCGCAGGGTGGGCCTGGTGGAGTGGCACCCCACAGCTGCCAGCATCCTCTTCAGCTCTGGCTACGACTACAAGGTGCGTCGGCCTGGAGGAGGTGGGCTGGGCTGGGCCCAGAGAAGCCCCCCTGCTCCCAAGTCCTCCGTCTCTTCCTGGCTGTGCAACCTGGGGGCAGTCCCTTGCCGCCTGTTTCCCACACTGTACACAAGTGGGGCTCGTGGGTCCGTAGCCAGGCTCTTCAGCCTTTGCCTCGGGTTGATGGAGGAAGTGTGAGGCCTCCGATGGATAAAAGACTGGGGGCGATGGAGTTGAGGGGTTCAGAGTGGGGGCGATGGAGTTGAGGGGCTCTGGGTTTCCATCTCCTGGTCAGAAGTTGTCTCTTCGGCTCCGTCCAGAGGTGTGTTGACCCTGCCTATGTTTCTGCCGGTGATTCTGTAGCCAGCTCCAGGAGGCTGTGGACGTGGATTGCCAGGGGGGCTGTGCCGGACCTGGAAAAGCAAAAAGTCCCTGCTGACATGCAGCTGGCTGTGACCGCCCTGTGGGTTTCCCAGAACTATGACTGGAGTAGAGCGTTGTTGCAGAGATGCTGGTGGTTTCAAACCGCAGTCCTGCAGGATTACAGCCCCCTGCGTAACCACTGCAACGCCAGGACTCCGGCCTTGTTGACCCGCAGGACATGGAAGCTGCTGCTAATGGCAGTGTGAAACTCCCTGACTGCTGGGCCCAGCTCCCTCCCTGCAGGCTTGTGTTGTTGCTCAGAGGCAGATGGTGTTTTCCTTTCCCTGCCAGACAGCCTGACTCCTGGCGTCCCTGCTCCCACGTGTGGCAGCTCCAGCAGCCGGCCCAGCCACCTCCCCCCTGTCGCCCAGGCTCCTTGGCCAGGCCTCCACCTGCAGCTCCCCTCCAGGCAGACCGAGTTTCACAGGGCCTGGGCAGCTGCTTTGAGGGGCTGCTCAGCCAGTGAGTTCTCTGCTACACACGCAGGTGATGGTCTGGAGCCTGGACACCTCGGACTCTGTCATCATGAGCCCCGTGAGAACCATCGCCTGTCACCAGGATGTCATCCTCTCCATGTCCTTCAACACCAACGGCAGCCTGCTGGCCACCACCTGCAAGGACCGCAAGATTCGCATCCTGGACCCTCGCAGGGGGGCCGTTGTGCAGGTCAGTGCTGGGCCAGGGCGCCTGGTTCAAAGGGAGGATGGGGGGAGGGGGGCTGTGAGACCCGCCTCCACTTCTGTTATCTCCTTCTGAATGCCCAGTGTCTCTGGAAGGGAAGATGGCCCCGTTATCCAGATGAGGCAATGGAGGCCAGAGAGAGGGGACGTGGGTGCCCCTGTGGAGAGCTGGGATTCCAACCCTATCTGAGCCGACACATTGGGCTCATCAGCTGTCACTGATCCTCCCTGTGGGACCTTCTGGCAGGGTCTCTGCCTCCTGGCCCACAACCGTGGCCAGGTCCTTCTTCTCCGAGGATTCATAGCAGTGTCACACGAAAGACACTGCCCATCCACCTGACCCTCCACCATCACCGGGTAGGGGCGCAGCACATGCCCAGAAAGAGCCTGGCCCTGGGCAGCAGTCTGCCTCTCCTTTCGAAAACTCAAACTCCCTCCACAGAGTCGATGCTGTCTCGTGTAGTGACCCTGTCAGACAGAGTAGAACTGTCCCTGTAAGTTTCAGAGACCATTCACTCTTGTTCTTTTTCCCAATAATTTTATTGGGAGCTCTTACAGCTCTTGTAACATTTAATACATCATTTATATCAAACATATTTGTACATATATTACCATATTCATTTCCAAATATTTTCCACTTGAACCCTGGGTATAAGCTCCTCTTTCCCCTCCCCTCCCCCTTTTTTTTTTTTTTTCACTCTTTATGGGAGTAGAGTATCCATTTTCTCCCAAGGAGCGGCTGGTAGTGGATTCAAACTGCTGGCCTTTCAGATCAGAGCCCAGCTCCCATCCGCTACGCCACCCCCTCAGTAAAGACTGGAGCAAGGCGCTCTGGGCATGAAGGCGCCCAGAGACGGGCCCTTCGAGACTGGGCAGAGAAGGGAGGGCATTTCCAGGGGCGCAGCAGGCCAGGGAGGCCAGAAAGCCCTCCCACATCTCCCTGCCACCAACCACACGTGTCCTCCCAGGAAGCCTGCGACAAGGGGCACCGGGCCAACAAGGTGCTGTTCCTGGGGAACCTGAACAAGCTGCTGTCCACTGGCACGTCCCGATGGAACAACCGGCAGATGGTTCTGTGGGACCAGGTGAGCCCCCACCCCTCAGCTCTCGATTCAGTTGTTCCTGAAACACGCAGTCTGTCAGCTGCTGGGGGCCTGGGCACGAGTCCCAGGGAGAGGCTGGCAGCTGCTCCAAGAGTGAGCTGGTCTGGTCTTGGGGGAGAAGGGATGGGCTGGATCTGGGGCCAGATCTGGCGGTGGATGGGGACAGAGAGGTCCTTTGGGGCAAAAGAAACAAAGACTAGGGATGCAATGAAGGGAGTGTGGGCAGGGGAGGTGACTGAGGGGGGCAGTGGGGGTGAAGGGGCACTAAGGGCCAGGCCAAGCAGCTTGAGCTTGAAGGAGTACTTGGCACAAGTTTCAGAGACTGGATAGATGGATCACCGCCCGCCCCCCCACCCCCTTTCAGAATCTTCCTCTCCTAAAAGAACTCAAAGACCCGGGTTGAGGAGAGAGCAGCCTGGGGGAGGCATCTGAAAAGTGGTTTGCTGGTAGCAAACTAGGGCGTGCAAATGTGTTTAAAAATGCCTCCATGGGAGGACAGCCCGCTGCAATCTGGGGAGGGTATGCCCTGGGCCCCACCGTTTCGCAATCTCTATCTCTCTCACACTCACTAACTCTCACACACACTAACTCAGTTTCTCTCACATATGCATACTCAGTCTCACTCTCACACATACACTAATTCAGTCGTGTGTGTGTGTGTGTGTGTGTGTGTGTGTGTATTAGGCAGAGTTCTCTTGAGAAATAAAACCAGGAAAATAAACACACACACACACACACAGTGAGAAGGAATAGAACAGCTAACTAGTCCACACCGCGGTACAGAGGGCTCAGTTCAACTCGCTTTCACGGAACAGTTAATATTCTGGAAGTCCTTCAACTTGAGTGAGCTCCCAGGTCCAAGGTCAAAGAAGCAGACACAGAGTCTTCCCTCAGGCAAGGCAAGCAGAGTCTGTCGGCAGGTAGCCGGGTGGGTCAGCAATCGTCTACAGCTCTGGAGCTTAGCCAGGCAGACCCTGATGGGGTCTGGAACTCAAGCCAGGTGACAGGATCCACCAGCAGCAAGTTCAAGCAATATACAGATGCCGAAAGCAGGTCTCCAAGGAGCCTCCAGCTCTGGAGAACAGGATCCATAAGTAAGCTCAGCCCACAGGGAGGAGAGCGCACCCATGGGGAGGAGAGCGCACCCACAGGTAGTATAGCACACGGGTTGAGGCAGAGAACCAGCTAAAGCAGCAACACACTGGTCAGTTCACCGGGGAGCAAGAGAGATGGGAGTGGACCTTGCAGAGCCATTTATCTCCTTGCCCTCCAATCAAGCTGCAGCCTGATTAAACTCCTCACACACATTCCTATTGGCCTAGTGGGCATGATAAACCTCTCTTTCTCCCATTCTCTCTCTATCTCTCTCTGTCTCTCTGTGTCTCTCTCTCTCTCTCTCTCTCTCTCTCTCTCTCACACACACACACACACACACACACACACACACATCATGGCAGGAAATCTGTATACTGTGTCAGCCACAGCTGGGGTGAGGACCCCGTGAGTGACCACTGGCCTTTTTGGCCTCCCCTTTCCTTACAGGACAACCTCTCCGAGCCTCTCACGGAGGAAGACCTGGATGGCTCCTCCGGGGTGCTGTTTCCCTTCTACGATGCGGACACCAATGTGCTCTACGTGGTGGGGAAGGTCAGCCCAGCATGAGCAGGGAGCTGACCCCTACGCCCAAGGCAGAAGGCCCACATGCTTCTGGCTTGTCCTCTCTGGTGCCATGGAGGTGGGGCAGGGGCAGACCACAACCTCGGGGCTCACCCAGGATGTCCAGAGGCAGGAAGAAAACACCCAGGGACCCCATGGTGGGGACGCAGTCCTCTCACCCAAACCACACCTGCATAGAAAGCGGCTTTGGTTTGAATGGCTAGGTTGGCATGTGGGTACTGCATTTAAAGGACCTTGAAGATGAACCCCAGGGGGGAACCTCAGTAGGGCCTTCTGCCCTGGCCCTGCAGTAGCAGTCCTCTCCTGTGGTCCCGGCATGCTCCTGCCCACCCTGGGGCACACATGCACTCAGGCCACCTGGGTGCACCCCTCCCACCGGGCCTTTGAGCAGACACCTTGCCCTCGTGCTGGCCCCCATGAGGCCCAACTGGAATGTTGCAGCAGAACGCTCTTTGGAGTCTTCATTGGATAGGGTGGTGGTGGGCTAGGTATTGGGCAACAGTCCAGAACTCACCAGTTGCTCTCGGGAGAAAGAGGGGGCTTTTTACTCCCACAAAAAGCGACACTCTTGTACCCGACAGGGTCCGTTCTACCCTGTCCTATAGGGTCCCCGTGAGGAAAATCTACAGTCTTGAAAACCCACAGGGGACAGGTCTGCCCTGCCCTATAGGGCCCCTGTGAGGGAAATCTCCTCAATGACTGTGAGTGAGAGGTTTTTGGGACACTGCCTTTCCATGTGGGGAGCATCTCCCACCTCCCCACCCCACCCCTTCCAGACATCATGATGGCAGCAGTGCCCCGTGGCTGATCACCAAGGGCATTCGGCTCCAGCCTGCACTCTCAGATGAGAGTGGGGACGGGCCATTTTGAAAGGCCAGGATCACTTTGGGTCAGGGTTGCACTGAGGACCCACCTTCCATCTTGGTGTTAGGACCCCAAGCACCATGGCAGGGAGGTTCCCCTGCGTGAGGTGGGTTGGACAGCGGCTGACTCTCTGTTTGTGAGACCAGGCTGCTGCTGCATGGCGCCGCAGGGTGGCGGGGGCCCCGGGTGGGCGTGGCTGAGACCAGTCCTGACTCTTCCCTGCCTCCTCCCCAGGGGGACGGGAACATCCGCTACTACGAGGTGAGCTCGGACAAGCCGCACTTGAACTACCTGATGGAATACCGCTCCCCTAACCCCCAGAAGGGAATCGGTGAGAGCCGGGCCTGGGCGACGGGAGTCCTCCCCGACGGGCACATTCTGTAGGGGAACAGCCATGTGCCAGTCCTGGGCGACGGGGCAGCTGCATGCTGTAGGGGGACAGACCCTCAGCCCTGCACTGTGGCTGTCCCAGGGCTGCCCTGGAGGTCTGTGGGAGGTTCTCGGAAGCACAAAGGAGGAAGGTCAGAGAAGACTGCTCAAGGCGGGTTCCATGTGCAGAGGGGAGGTGCCCAAGGCCTCACTCCGAGTGCTCATGGTGATGGCAGAGAGGTGTGAGAGGTTGCGCTCATGAACCTGCTGCCCAGGGTCCACGCTAAGTGCTTCAGCTCCAAGGAGGAACCCTGGGGGCCCAGTGGTTAGGGTGGAGCAGGGTCCACAGTTTGGAACCTCGGCTTGGGAAAGAGTCTGGACTCTCTGCTCCCTTCAAAAGATACCGTCTCAGAAACTCCCGGGGAAGTTAAACCCTGTCCTACAAAACGCCTGTGAGCCGGCATCTGCTCAGTGGCAGGGTGTCTGCTTTTGAGATTGATGGGCTCAGAGGAGCTGTGGGACTGGAGTTGGGGGACCCTGCAGAAATCAGGAGCCTGATGGCGCAGACAGTTGAGTGTTCTGCTGCCAACCAAAGTCTGGCAACCCGATCTGCCTCCGAAGACTCCTCTTGACCGGGAAGTGGATGCCGGCTCACAGTGGGCTTACCAGAGAGCGTGTTTCTCAGACGGTCATCTGAGTGAAAACTCTACACTTTTCTTTGATGGAGCGTGGGGTGGACTGGAACCACAATGTCTATGGGCAGTTCCCCTCCGTCACTCGGGGTCACTAGGGGACACAGCAACAAGACCCAGCAGCTACGGTCAAGGTGTACGAAACTGATTTCAGCCCTTGCTATGGGGCTTGCTGCCCTCTGTTTCCTGAGCTCTGGGCCCAGGCCCAGCGGTGGTATGTGATCACTGTTTGCTGAGAGAAGGCAAGGGGGGTGGAGAGGGAGAGGTGGGTTCTGCTGAGCTTCTGGTGCATGATCTGCTGTTAGAACTCACCCTGGGGCCCTGCTAGGAACCTGCAACCTAGCCCGTAGGTTCACACACACACCCGGGCCATCTGTCCCCAGGTGTCATGCCAAAGAGAGGTCTCGACGTGTCCTCCTGCGAGATCTTCCGCTTCTACAAGCTGATCACGACCAAAAGCCTCATCGAGCCTGTCTCTATGATCGTGCCCCGGCGGGTAAGGGCAGCGGGGCCATCCGGGGGAAAAGCAGGGGCAGGGGTGCCAGGTCAGCCATAGAGAAGTCAGTGGCCACTCCCCAGAGGGGGAGGCCTTCCTCATGGTCGGTGTGGAATCCACACTGTGGATGCCCTGGGGGGGTGGGGGGTGTCTCACCTCAGCAGGGGGTGGGAGAGATGACTGGACTCTCAGCTCTCAAGGACTCCTCTGAACTGGGCAACCCCTCTTCCCTCCTCCCTTGCTGTCCTGACTTCTCTCACAGTCGGAATCCTTCCAAGAGGACATCTACCCGCCCACAGCAGGGGTCCAGCCCTCTCTGACTGCACAGGAGTGGCTCAGCGGGGTAAACAGAGGTGAGGAGAGCAGAGACCAGGCATTAGACAAAGATGGTGTGGGATTCCCAGTGGGGGACATGGGGTGCCTTGTGGCCCTCTGTAGCTGGCGGGTCTGATTCTTTCATAATTCTGATAGTCTGCCCCCAGTGCCAGGGGTAGTCACATACAGGTCCAGAGAGGCTGGTGCTGTCGGCTCCCCAAAAACTCAGCGCAAAGGCATTACCTGTTCGAACTTCTTTAAACTCTAGTTACGATGGGATTGTCTCAGCCAGAGACTCCCTTCAAGAAGCCTCTAACCCCGTTATCTTTGACCTGAGAGACCCTCTAGATAGCAATCTGCACTCCACACCGCTGGTCCTTCTACCCCGATCAGCCCACGAGGGAAGGAGGGTCCTGAGTACCAACTGCCCCCCTCCCCGGTGGTTGACACATCCCTTCCCAACCCCATTTCCTTCACCATCCAGTGGCTGAGAGAGGTCCAGGGGAAAGGAGAGCCTCTTTCTGGGATGTGAATGCATCTGAGCCTTCAGCCTCGCTCCAGCTCCTCACCCAGGGTGCAGGGCAGGAGGCGATGAGTGGACATGGTGGGTGGCTGAGTACATGGGGGGGGGGACTGGAGGGGGGCATCAAGTGGGTTGTGCCAATGACCCTGGTCTGGGGGTCAGCATGTGCTTCTGCATGGCTCTGCGTGTCTGTCCCCGGTTGTTCCGTGCTGACCATGCCTCAATTTCTCCCCAGAACCACTCCTGGTGTCCCTCAGGCCAGGCTCTGAGCTGCTGAGCCCCCAGCCACAGCCTCCAGAGAGCCCCTTCTCCAATTTCAACTCAGCAACCCCAGTCTCCCTTGGATCTCCAGAGGCCAGCCGGAAGCCTGCCTTTGTGTGCAGGGAGAGGGCCCCCCACTGGGCCGCAGAGCACAGGCTGGAGAAGAAGAAGAACTGGTTCACAAACGGCTTCGACATTTTCGAATGTCCCCCACCAAAGACAGAGAATGAGGTGGGGCTGAGATCCAAGGGGCCTGCACAGGGCTGGCTGGGGGGCTAGTGAGAGCGGGGGTGGGCATCACAAGGGAGAGCCAATTAGGTGAAAGTGAGGGTGAGCCATACGGCCTAGTCTGGGCACATAACTCACTTTGCGAATTGGTTCAGCAAGCAATGCCATGATGGCGGCTTCATGCCCCACCTGTCCAGTAAAGAGAGAGTCCCTGGGCGCAACACATGGGTGACTCACTCAGCCGCTAACTGAAAGGCACCTAGGGTGCCTCGGGAGAAAGGTCTGGAGATTTATTTCTGAAACACCAGCCACTGAAGCCCTATGGGCTACACAGTTCTGCTCAGACATGTACAGGGTCTCCGGGAGTCAGAGTCGACCCCTTGACCCCTGCTGAAATGACAGGCATAAAAGGCAGCTGATGTTATTGATGATGGTATCGATACTGCTGTTGGTGATGATGATGATGATTTTAATGTTGGTAATGCTGACATTGATGTTAATGTTGTTATTGATCTTGCTGTTGTTAATGCTGATGTCAATGGTGTTATTGAGGTTGTTACTGTTGACATGGATATTGATGTTAATATTGTCGATGTTGATGATAATGTTGGTGTCAATGTTGTTGATGTTGTCATTCTGGCAATCTGGGGCACCTTCGCTTTCCACATCAACATTTAAGTGCCTACTGTGTGCTGCTAGGCACTTTGAATGGATGGTCTCATTGAATTCTCTCCACAGCTCTAGTTATCCAGTGCTGCTCAGAGGAAAAGACCACAAGGGGAAGGCATTAACAAACAGAATGTTCTTCTTGGGCAGTTTAGGAAGCAAGAGGTCTGTATTGAGACACTGGCTCCGGAAGAAGGGCCGCATTCCCCTTGTGGTCTTTCTTCCCCACCTCCAATGGCCTCTTTCTTTATCTCAAAGGGGATTAACTTAAACACACCCCACTCTGATCTGGTGACAAAAATCCCATTTCCAAAAGAATGTTAAGCATAGGATTCTCTACATGTATTTCACAGGAAAATGGATGATTCCTTAGCAGTCAGCATATTCCGAGAAATCTGTAAACACCCATCTCGAGTCAGGTGGAAACCCATCAGGGAAGGAAAACACAAATACTTCCACCCTAGAGAGAAAAAACAAAACCAACCTCTCCCCCCGTCCAGTTGATCAGTGACCCAATTCGGACAGAATAGAACTGCCCCTGTGGATTTCCAAGACTGCAACTCTCTACAAGAGTAGAAAGCCCCCCCCTTTCTCCTGAGGAGAGACTGTTGGTTTCGAACTGTCGACCTTCTCGTTAGTAGCCCAACCATCACACCACACAGAGTGCTAGAAAGATGGGTCAGAGTGCCCCCTGTGAAAGACGGAAACCCTGTGAGACCCAGAAGGCAAGGCAGTCCTGGCAAGGTGCAGTTCTGGCAGGGTTCGCTGCAGTTGCTGAAAGCACAAGGCCCAGCCTCTCACTGAAGGCTTCCAGTCTGAGCTCTGCTGAGTACTTATTTTCTTTTGGTTTTTTTTTTTTGGGGGGGGGCATCACTGCCCTCTGGTGGTGAGAGTAGGAGGCCCAGCCTTTGCTCCTGTGGAGCTGGAATTGAACCTCCATCCCAGTGGGCCGCAGTCCCACGCACAACCACGACGCCACCGGGGCTCAGCCTGCTGAGTACTTATTACTCACAGTCTCACACCCTGGGCTGGCTGGCTGCAAAACCCACTGCCATTGATCCCCAACCACAGCGACCCCGTTGATCGGAGCAGAGCATCTCCCGAGGGCTTCTGAGACCATAAGTCTTTACTGGAACAGACTGTCTCATCGCTCTTCTGCAGAGCCGCTGGTGGGTTTGAACCACTCAACACCTAACTCACAGTGCCACGAGGATTTTCAGCCTCAGTCAGCGTGTCTCCCACGGGCCCATGGGGGTCCCAACACCTCAACCCTCCAAGGGGTGCCCTGGACGCCCCAGAGGAAGATGATGGTCCTTAGCAAAACACGCAACAGATAGTAGCGGTAACACAATGCAGTTAGCTTCCCAACCCTCGGTTCCCAGAGGAGGAAGTAGAAGCTCAGAGGGTGAGTAACCGAGCCCCAAGGTCTCACAGCTTCTCAGACAGCTCCATCCTCCAGACTTCAAGACCAAGTTTCCCCAGGCGGGAATAATGCCAGGAAGCAAAAGATAGCAGGAACATCTCTGTATTTTCAAATTCCCTGATAGATTGCTAACAAGGGTCGGTGCTCAGGGTCTCGGCTGCGTCTATTGGATCACTGCTTGACTTTGCGTTAAAAAGGGGTCACGTTTGGGCTGTTGTGTCGGTGCCCTGCGGCCTTGGTCCCCCGTAACCTTGCCTCTGTCCTTGCTTTCCCAGCTGCTACAGATGTTCTACCGGCAGCAGGAAGAGATCCGTCGGCTTCGGGAGCTGCTGACCCAGCGCGAGGTGCAGACCAAGCAGTTGGAGCTGGAGATCAAAAACTTGCAGGCGGGCTTAGGGAGGTTCTGAGCAGGGACCTCTGCCCTCCTCGCCCTCAGGGACACCAAGCCACCCCACGGGGTGGTGCAGAACCAAGCCGGAAGGCCCCCCGAGAACAACCACTATTTCTATATTTGATACCAGAAAAGGACTCTCCATCATGAGACTCCAGTGGGACCTGGTGCCGCTTTTCTATCCACCTTTTCCGGCAAGAAGTTTCCAAATGGACTGGTTTTCGATGACACCTCGCTTTCTGTTTAAGCGTTTTTAAGAGATTGAGATGAGCTGCTACTTCAGAAGGGGGAAGAGCACGGTAGAAAGTTGGAGCTGGAAGGGTCTGAGAAGTGAGCCCATTTGTGATTCTCACACTAATTCCCCGCGTGCATTTGGAGGCAGAGCGGAAGGGCCATGCCCCTGCCCCCCCCACCCCCCCACCAACTCCGTCCTCCCTCCCCACTTGAAGCGGCTCCTTAAGAAAAAGCAGAGAAAGGAATGGAAGTTTGGAAATCAGTGGTGGGTTTCAACTCCCCATTTTACAGGGGGAAGAGGGGACGGAGCCCCAGAGAAGGAAGGGCAAGGGACTCTATCAACATTCTGTCAACAGAATGTTCAAGGTTCTTGCCTCCTGATCCGTCCACTTACTGAGCAGGCGTCCTCTGGGTCAAGCTTAGCTCAGTGACCTCCAGAAAGCCCCGTCCCTCTCTGGTCTCAGTTTCCTCACATGACCAAGGCCGGGGTGGCGGGGAACTTTGATCAAACTGCCTTCAGCAGAATCTACCAAAACCTTGATGTGGGGCGATGGTCTGGGTTTGCCTCAGAAACAAGACAGAGGGGCAGAGAGAGTTGTGCCGTGGGGGGACAAAGCAAAAGTCAGCCCGGTGCAAAACTCAGACTGGAACATCAACGCAATCCTCTCTCCAACCAGGGTCAGCCAGAAGTGGGTGAATCATCTCCCTTATGTGTGTGTGTGGGGGGGACGAGACACCCACATCAAAGAGGTGTCCGACAAGTGGATTCCACCCAAGTTAAAAGAAGAGTTCCCCACCCCCCCACCCCCCCACAACCGCTTCCCCACTGCACCCAACTCTAGAAGCAAGGGGAGCTCTCGCCATGCCCAGGAGAGCTTCCGCAGAGGGGTAGGTAGCTGAGATGGTCCCTTCCTGGCCTTGAGCCTCGACGCCCCTCCCTTGGGAGTCTGCTCGGCACCCAGGTCTAAGGGTCTCTCTGAATCCAAGAGCCCAGAAAAAGACTGCGGGTATCTGGGAGTTTGCCTTATCCCTCCTGCTCCAAGAAAGGCAGACCATCAGTGGTCCCCGTTGTGCAGGGTGACTGGAGGAACACTGGAGACCACCTAGCATGTTAGAGAAGACCCTCTGGTGGCACGAAGGTTAAGCACTCCACTGCTTAACCAAAAGGTCTGCCATGCAAACCCACCATCCGCTCCTGGGGGAAGGCTGGGGCCGGACAGATCCACCGTCTCGGACACTGTCTGGGAGGGGCTCTGTGGGTCGGGATGAATTCCACAGCAGCAGCCTTGCTTTGCCCGTTTCCATCACCTTGGGGTTGTTGAAAGAGTTCACGTGCTCAGGACTGGCCCCAGAACAGCGAGATCCGACTCTTGGCTCGAACCCGGGCATGCATCCGTCTGTGTTTATAACGCCGCCCCAAAGTGACTCTTGGGTGCAGTGAGGACAGAGACCCCGGAGATCAGTCCTCTGTAGTAAAACAAGGACCGCAGGCCCCAGACAGGAACTGAGGGATGCCAGGACTCAACCCCACACCCTTCAAGTCCTGGTCTGAGGTCCCAAGAAAGTTCAAAGGTGTTGTCCCCACCCCACCAGGTCTCTGGGGCCCCAGCAGAGCAGGGGGGTGGGAACCTCCTTCCTGTGTGCCCCCCCCTCACTGTGGTTGGTTCCCCTGTCTGTCTGCATCCATCAGGTGCCCACATGCTGGCTCCTTTTCTTGTCTTCCGTTCACTCAGGCACTGGGGCTGGCTCCGGCCTGGGGCCCCAGCCAAGCTTGCCTTATTGTGCTCTGGGAGGAAAAGGCCAAATTCCAGGCCTGTCAGGGAAGCCGAGCTCCACTGGATGGAGCTGCTCCTCCGTATTTGTGGCCAGCACTTCACGGTTTACAAAGTTGCCCCACCTCCGCTGCATCCCACATGACCAGCAGGGCAAGGGGGTCATTATCTCCGGGGTCCAGAGCAAAGACCTAGCCACGGAGCAGTGAAGAACCATCTGGACTGGGGTTCCCGGCTGCAGGGGCCTGAGTTGGAGAGCTCTGAACTCAGTACCCCTCCTCGATGCCACCCCTTCTTAAGCCCCCTGCCTCAGAGGGACCCAAACCTCGAGCTTAAGGAGGTGTCTTTGAACAAACCTTTCTTTTTCTTTCTTTCTTTTTATATCTAGAATAAATTATTTAAATTATTTCTCAGCCAGGGAGAGGGATAGGTAATTTTTACCAGATATTTTTTTAAGCTCTTTTTTTTTCCTTTAATTAAATTTTTGTTTATGTTCTTGTGCTGCCGGACTGGGGCTTGTCGAGAGCCAGCAGGGCCCGGCCAATGGCAGAGAGGTACTCACCCCTTTGGAAAGTACCAGGCTGCCGCCTCAGGACCTTTCCGAGAAGGAGGGCCGGGTTTGGAGAGGAGCTTTGTGGTGGTGATGGAGGTTGGCCCCGTCCCTACGTTGGCTCGGAAATCATTGTCCTTCCTGGGACAAAGGTCGAGATCCTATCACGAGCGAAACAGCCCGAGATCAATTTATGCTTCTAATATGAAACTGTGCCTGAATTGTTTAAATGATTGCCCTGCCATTGTTTCTGACAATTTACCTTTGTAAACGCAAAATGAGGGTATCGAAAGTGAAAATACATGTTGTGGAATCGTGCAATGGAAAGACTGGAACAAGTAATAAAAGCTGGATAGAAATTTTACCCTGTGGAAGGTCTCTCTCTCTTGATTGTGCCACAGATGCTAATTAAGCATCTGCTTTGGGGACCAGACGTCACGCATCGATGCAAGGCAGGCACAGTTGGTTCCTAATTCACCAATCAGCTGCATCAAAAGGTCAGCGGTTCAAACTCACCCATCTGCTCTCTGAGGCCGCCTGCTTCCAGAGGGGTTACAGATTACTGCCGTATGGAGCGGCCCCATTCCGTTCTAGGGGGGTCACGATGAACTGAAGCCAGCACTGGTTTGCCATGCTGGGGTGGCTTGTGCGTGGCTGTGACAGTGGATGCCTTCACTGGTGTTTCACACACCAGCAGGGCCACCCAAAGCCATCAGAGAAGCCAAAGTTTCTCTGAAACCAAAGTTCCAGCAGAGTTTTCGCATGAGGACAGACAACGAAGTAGGAATAGGCCGTCCACGTCAGAGGAATCGGCCACTGGGAACCCGATGAGCAGCATCGAAAGACGGTCAGTTACTGAAAGCCTAATGAAGAGAAGCAGGACACGGTCAGAGAGTGCCAGGAGATGAGCCCTCAGCTCAGAAGACAGGACTGAGAAAGCACTACTTTTTCAGGCTAGGATCAACCACAGTGACAGGACGGGAGGTAAGGCTTTGGGACCTTGGTCTGCCGATGGGGCAGGCATGACTCCATATGAGGAGAAAGGACTGCAGACATCCATTCACATTGGAACTTGACATGGAAATTGGAAGTTGTCAAAAATGAAAGGGAACATAAAGATCGATAGTCTCGGTGCTTGAATGCTATAATGGCCTGATACTGTGCATTCTAAATCAGAAAAGCATATCGTTTACTCTGCCAGGAAAAACACATCAAGAGGAACAGGGGTGCAGTCATGGTAAAACACATGGTAAAAGGTTTATCATGAAGTATGATGCTCTCTGTAGTAGGATAATTTCTAACCCCACACAAGGGAAGACAATACATAGAA
>PVJH01022626.1:0-36423 GCA_004026705.1 Nesogale talazaci
TGAAAAAAGAAAAAGATTCAGTCTTGAGTAGCAATATCAGAAGGGTAAGGGGATGGTGGGGGGAGAATGGTGAAACCGATTACAATGATCTACATTTAACCCTCTCTCAGTGGGCTGGACAACAGAAAAGTGGGTGAAGGGAGTCATCCATCAGTATAAGACATGAAAAAATAATAACAGTTTATAAATTATCTAGGGTTCTTGGGGAAGGGAGGGGGAGAAAATAATTTTATGGTTGGGGGGAACGGGGAGGGGAAAAATGAGGAGCTGATACCAAAGGCTCAAGTAGAAAGAAAATGCTTTGAGAATGTTGATGGCAACAAAAATACAAATGTGCTTGACATGATGGATGGATGGATGGTGATAAGAGTTATAATAAAACGATTAAAAAATAAAAAAGATTTACAGTCTTAGAAAGTCACAGGGGGGGCTGAGCCCTGGTGGCGTAGTGGTTGTGCGCGGGACTGTGGCCCACTGGGACGGAGGTTCAATTCCATCAGTGGGGCTGGGCCTCCTACTCCCATCACCAGAGGGCAGTGATGCCCCCCCCAAAAAAAGAAAGTCACAGGGGGGGCTGAGCTCTGGTGGCGTAGTGGTTGTGCGCGGGACTGCAGCCCACTAGGATGGAGATTCGATTCCAGCTTCACCAGAGCAAAGGCTGGGCCTCCTACTCCCACCACCAGAGGGCAATGATGTAAAAAAAAAAAGAGAAAGTCACAGGGGTAGTGACATGGGGTGTCCCACATGGTGATTCTGAGTCAAAATCAACAAGACTCCTCCCCCCCCCCCCCCCCCCCCCCCCCCACACACACACACAACGTGAGTGAGTAACTCCCCACTGAAGGCACTCCTGGCCCAGGAGTCATCTGGAAATGTGGAGAAGATCTTGTGGGATGGTCTCCTCCTTCCTTCTTCCCTGTTTTTAGGTGTGTGTGTGTGTGTGTGTGTGTGTGTGTGTGTGTAATTGTCATTAAGAAAAAGGAGATGGGCACTCAGCCGCCTCCCAGCATCCTTCGCCTCTTGGCAGGTGAGCCGGCGCTTCTGGTCCTCACCATGGCCTCCACTGGGATGCAGATCCTGGGCATCATCCTGACCATCCTTGGCTGGGTGAATGCCCTAGTGTCCTGCACCCTGCCCCTGTGGAAGGTGACCGCCTTCATCAGCAGCACCATCATGGTAGCCCAGGTGGTGTGGGAGGGGCTGTGGATGGCCTGCGTGGTGCAGAGCACGGGCCAGAGGCAGTGCAAGGTCTACAACTCCCTGCTGGCCCTGTCCCAGGACCTGCAGGCGGCCCGCGCCCTCAGTGTGGTCTCCCTGCTGATGGCCCTGATCGGCCTGCTGGTCTAAATGGCCAGGGCAAGTGCAACACGCACGTGAAGGACAGTGACTTCAAGGCTCGCCTGGTGCTCACCTCCGGGATCATCTTTGTCATCTCAGGCATCCTGACCCTCATCCCCATCAGCTGGACAGCCAACACCATCATCCAAAACTTCTACAACCCCCTGGTGGCCGAGGCCCAGAAGCGGGGGCCTCCCTCTACCTGGGCTGGGCTGTCTCAGGTCTCTTGTTGCTGGGAGGTGGGCTTCTGTGCGGCACGTGCCCCTCCAGGGGCTCCCGGGGCACCAACCATTACACGGCCCGCTTCACAGCAACTCCTCCACAAGGCACATCTCGGCTGCCCTCCGAATACCCCACCAAGAATTATGTCTGATGGGGAGAGGGGCTCTCCCTCTCTCTCCCCTCCTCCTCCTCCCGTCCCTCCCCTCTCCCCAGCTGCAGCAAATGATGGGCAGTGGTACTGGGCAGCTTTGGTCTTTTTGTTGTGGTTGCGTCCCGGGGGGCCCTGTCTTGGCATCTACTTGGATGATGCAATCATCCTGCCCCCCTGGGGACCCCCTGCCTCTGTGGCTGATGGTTCTTTCTCACCTGGACATGACTGCGCTGCCCCACAGCACTGGGGCTGAGGGTCCGTGGAAGACTGATCTCTGTCAACAGGATGGTGTGCCCCAAGTGGAGCTCCTGTCACTGTCACCTGGATTACCCCTGCCGGCACCACCGCCACCTACCGAGAAAGGAGCTTCTAGGTCTGAGCAGGGATACCCCTTCCTAGTTGCCCTGGGTGGAAGGGGGGGCTCCTGAGTGAACTTCCAGAAGAACCACAGACAAAGCACCAAAGAGACTGCACCTCCAAACCTTGTGACCTGGGGCTATGGCCCCGTCCCCCTCCTGCCACCAGCTGTCCTGGTGACCACACCTCCCCTTGCGGCCCTGGGTGCACCTTTTTAACTAAAAGAAAGTGTCTTGCTAACACGTTAAAAAAAAAAAAAGAAAGAAAGAAAGAAAGAAAAAGGAGATGATTCACATTTGAAGAAGGGCAAGATGATAAACATCCTATATAAGTAGGACTTGCCTCCCATGGAACTCCCCACTGAGGAAGACTGAGAAAAAACTGGAGCAGCTGGAGGAGGGGGTCGGAGAGAAGGGGCCTGAATCCCATCAAGGGCAGGGGCCTGGTAGGAGCCTGGTATCCACGCGCTGAAGGGGACCAGAAGAAAAGTGCAGCCTAGTCCTGAGTTCTAACTCCTCAGAGCTTCTGAGGGCCTGAACCTCAGAGGCAGGCATGAAAAGTAGTGCATGGGCCGCAGTACCAGAGATGTAGGAGAGTCGCAACCAGGGTTTGAGACCAGTTTCAATCCCCTGCTGAGGGCTGCCATATGTACTCTAGATATGCTGAATCAGAATCCACATTGTGAACCAGCTCCCCAAAGTGACTCTTAGAATCAGTGGGAGGGGAAGGGGGGAGATCTGGTTAACATACAGATTCAGTGTATCTAGGGTATAACAAAGCAAATTCTCACCAGGGGCTGAGCTGAAAGTAACCAGCTCAAAGCCTCCATCAAGCCTGATCCCCTGAAAGCCAGGGGAGAAAGAGCATGCAGCTGCTGCTCTCAAGGGACAGACTAACAATCAAGGGAGCAAGTTCCGCTGAAGAGAGGCGGGGCTAGAAACAGTGAAAAGGGTGCAGGTGTCACCAAGTTTCTCTGTAGAACAGGGGGTGTTCTTTCCCAGGACCTCAACGCCTGCCCTTTCCTCCCACCCTCAGTGTCTTTCACTTGGGCTCCTAAGAGCACACCCACCCTCCCCACACACACACTCCATTAACTGGACCCCAAGCTATCAATCTCTCACCTCTGCAGTCTACCGTTTATACTGTGGCCAGAAACATCTTTCTAAAATACAAGTCTGTTCATGACATCCTCTCGGCGTGAAAGCCTTCCACTGCTGATCTAAGTCCTACACTTAGCCTGGCCTTACTGGCCTTCCCCCACCGCGCCCCACCTGAACACTGCCAGTTGTCTCCCTCCGGTCGTTCTCCCTGCCAGACTGCTAGCTTTCCCAGCCCCTTTATTCCTGATCAGCCTCCACACTCCTTTGCTTTGCAGCTCCTATCAAAGAATGTATTATTTTAGGGTCAAGATCACAAGCCCATCTCCGGAGAGTGAAAATTACCTGTGATGCTTTGGGAAAACACAAACTTCAAAGCCTTATTCTCCAAAGCCAGAAATCCAAACGTACCGCCATCAAGTTGAGTCTCACTCAAAGCAACATTGTAGGACTGAGCATCTTATTGAGCCTCTTGACAGGGGCTGACAGCCTCCTCTTTGTCCTGCAGCATGGTTGGTGGAACTGAACTGCTGACGTGGTGGTTAACAGCCGGATTCTTAACCCACAAAGCCACTAGGACTGCTTAGCCCCACCCCTGATGCTTCAAATCTTTAGGGAAGGAGCCTGGGAAGCTGTATATGGCACTTCTGTGACAGAGAATCATGGCACTAGGAGTGCAGGGTATAGGCAGTGAAAGAGGAAGGCAGGTTCACCCTTACCTCCCCCACCCCAAGCAGTAAGTAACCTGGGTTAACAGTCTGGAATCACAGGGATTTCCACACAGCAGGTACCCACACAGCTTTGTTTCTGAAGACAAGGTGCTGTCGTAGGGGACAGACACCTCCTGGGGCACCTGCCCTACCTTGCCACACTAATCCTATCTTGGCGAAACTTCCAGAATCCCTGTCTTTGCATCTTCATCAACTTTCCTTCTGGGAAACGTGCAGTAGACGCCTATTAATTCATAAACTACCAGGACAAACCTACCCGCTGCTCTAAGCTGCACTTTCGATAGTCCTTCGTTACGGCATCTCGTATTTGAAGGGAGTCATGGGACATGATTTCCGTGTGCTGTTCCAACCACTGTGCTACGCACAGGGGCTATACGACTAGAAAGAAAGGGGCCCTCCTTAAAAAAAAAACCAAATCTTGTGCCCAGAAGGCTATAGATGACCACAAAAGCCCAAAATGTATTTTGCAATGTGGACACAATGTGACTCCAGAGAAGACTTAGCAGGGCTGTGGGTAGCCTTGTGATCAGACAGAGTGCGCTGGAAAGTGGCTGAGGGCTGATGTCAGGTTAAAATGTAACACCTTCTCCTCTGTTCTCCTTTTGACCCATCTTCAGGGAGAAAGAAGGGGTTTTCTACTCCTGTAAAGAGCGATCGTCTCGAAAAAGGGACTAGGGGCACTGCAAGTTGGCATCCACTCAATGGCAGTGAGTCTGACTTGTTTAAAAATTGCCCTAGCTTTTATTATGTTTATGTCTTTTTTAATCATTTTATTGGGGGCTCCTACAACTTTTATCCCAATGCATCCATTCATCCACTGTGTCAAGCACATTTGTACATTTGTTGCCATCATTATTCTCAAAAACGCTTTCTTTCTACTTGAGCCCTTGGCATCAGCTCATTCTCCCCCCCCCCCTTCCTAACTCCGCCTCCCCCCCATGAACCCTTGACAATTTATAAATTATTTTTTTCATGTCTTACACTGTCCGATGTCTCCCTTCATCCACTTTTCTCTTGCCCATCCCCTTGGGAGGAAGTTATAGGTAGATCACTGTGATCAGTTTCCCCTTTCTCCCCCGACCTTCCCCTCCCCATCCTGGTACGGCTACTCTCAATATTGGTCCTGAGGCATTTATCTGCCCTGGATTCCCTGTGTTTCCAGCTCTTATATGTACTTGTGTACATGCTCTGGTCTAGCCAGATTTGTGAGTTAGCATTTAGGATCATGATAGTGGGGGGGGGGGGAGAGAGAGAAGAAGCATTAAAGAACTAGAGAAAAGTTGCATGTTTTATCATTGCTACACTGCCCCCTGACTGGCTAGTCTCCTCCCTGTGACCCTTCTGTAAGGGGATGTCCAGTTGGCTACAGATGGGCTTTGGGTCTCCACTCTACACCCCTCCTCATTCACAATGATGAGATTTTTTGTTCTGGGTCTTTGATGCATGGTACCTGGTTCTTTTGACACTTCATGATCACACAGACTGGTGTGCTCCTTCCCTGTGGGATTTGTTATTTTATATTTTATGATTGAGGTTTTTCTGTTTTCCTTTGTTACTGTGTTGTTAGTTTTTGTGTTTGGGAGGGACACACTTTTCTTTCTTTCTTTTTTTTTTTAGGCATCACTGCCCTCAGGTGGTGGGAGTAGGAGGCCCAGCCTTTGCTCCTGTGAGCTGGAATTGAACCTCCATCCCAGTGGGCCGCAGTCGCGCGCACAACCACTACACCACCGGGGCTCAGCCTGGGACATACTTTTCTTTATATGAAATGTAGGATGGATGAATCTATATAGACACAGTAACTAAATTAGTGGTTTCTTTTGTTTGTTTGTTTTGTTTTGTTTTTTGTTTTTGGGGCATCACTGCTCTCCAGTGGTGGGAGTAGGAGGCCCAGCCCCACTGCTGGAATTGAACCTCCGTCCCAGTGGGCCGCAGTCCCGCGCACAAACACTACGCCACCGGGGCTCAGCCCAAATTAGTGGTTTCTTAAAGTTAATGGTAGGGGAGGTTGGCGGAGGAATAGGGAGCTCATAATAATGCGTACAAGAAAGAAGAAAATGTTCTAAAATTAATTGTGGTGATGATTGCACCATTCTTTTAACAGGTTTAAGTCACTGAATTGTATGAGCTGGGAATTATGTATTAATAGAACTGTCAAAACTACACAATGGGGGGAAAGAAGTTCCTGGTCCAGAGTCAGGGTCAGCAGACTTTTTCTCTACCGGCTAGAGAGAAGGCAATTTAGACTTGGTGGGCCAGCAGCCTCTTGTCACGACTCTTCAACTCTTGCCTCCGCAGCACAGAAGGAGCCACAGACAACACGCAGCTGGGTGTGGCTATTTTCAACAAACTTTTATTTCCTAAAACAGGCGGCCAGCGGCCCAAAGATTGCCCACCTAGTTTGCAGGGTCCAACAGACCCCGGTGCAGTAACCAAATGTTCCTGCGCCGTCCCATGTGGGAGCTGCTCAGATGTAGCTGCTGAGCAGCTGCTGAGGTGCTGCCAAGGACCTGAATTTTTAATGTCATTCCATTTTCATTAACTCGGAATTGAAAGGCCACACGTACAGTAATGATCATATTGGGTAGCTCAGGGTGGCAGTCACCTAATCTAGGGTCAATTTGAGGATTAAGGGTGGTCAATCTGGAGATAGCCAATGAGTGGGCTCTGTGTGGGCGTGGCCTTCTCTTGAGAATTCTGGGAAACCTGGCTGTATTTTCCCCCCTTGGAGGTGAAACTCACTCCTCAGTCCCTTGGAGATGCTCTACTGACAAAACACAAGGCCGACTCCCTGTGAGACCATCCCGGCGGCGGAGAAGCTACATGGGTTGACCCTGATGGGGCCAGAATCCTGGACCTGGAGAAGCCATGCAGAGACCCCTGCCAGCGCTGAGAGGTTGACAACACCACTGGATCCAAAGCCATTCTACCCATCTGGCTGTGACCATCCTGCATTCAATCTCGTTACATGTGCTTCATGAGCCTGAAGACTTTATAGCAGGGGTCCTCAAACTACGGTCTGAGGGTCACACACAGCCCACCGAGGACATTTCTCTGGCCGCCGGGTGTTTTTGCTGCTGCTGCCTGTCCTGCTTAGCAGCTGACTCCTCCTGGGCCCACAGTGAATTTGTTTTTTTAACTATAGTCAGGCCCTCCAACGGTCCGAGGGACAGTGAACTGGCCCCCTGTTTAGAAAGTTTGAGGACCCTTGCTTTATAACTGGGATCGGACATATGGGCTAATATCAGACTAGTGGGCTTAAACTGGACGGGGTTGGGATGTTTTCTCAATGTTCATTTCCTCTTGTAGATAAACCTCTTTCTTGCACACATAAGAGTTTCTTTTTTTTTTTCTTTCGTTGAATGTATTAATTATAGTTTCTATAAATGCAAGATTTCTCTTTCTTCAAATTCTCTGAAATTGGCAGTTCTAATAATTTGGGTTGCACTTTGGTGCTTACCGAGTTTCAGAATCAAATGGAAAATGACTTTTTAAAAAGTGAATGATGAAGTAGAGAGACTCCAGAGTCCTTTTCTGATTCACTTCTGAAAAAATGATTTACATTGACAGCAGTAATCAATATTATTATGAAAATCCATTTCTGCCTTTAATGTGGATGCCCAAAGTAATATGTAAGAAAGGGGTTTAAGAATTGTTAGGGGGGCTGAGCCCCGGTGGCGTAGTGGTTGTGCGCGGGACTGCGGCCCACTGGGATGGAGGTTTAATTCCCACTCACAGGAGCAAAGGCTGGGCCTCCTACTCCCACCACCAGGGCAGTGATGCCTAAAAAATAAAATAAAATAAAAAAAAGAATTGTTAGGGGGCTGAGCCCCAGTGGCATAAGTGGTTGAGTGCAGGACCGTGGCCTGCAGACTTGGCAGTTCAAATGCAGTGGTGGCTCTCAGGAGCAGCACTGGGTAGCTCCCATGACCAGCAGAGGGCAGTGATGTCCCCCCAAAAATAAAATAAAAAAAAGAATTGTTTGGAAAACTCCATTATCTTTTAATTTTGCTTTTTGAGCTTCTTAAAGCTGCACTTATAAATATGTATATATATTTTGTCAACTATGGCTCTTGCCATTGTCAGAATTTGGTTGGCTTTACTAAAAAAACAATCTTCATTGGCCTTGCTATACTATTTAAAAATGAAGCAAGTCCATAAGTGACACGTAAGCGTTTCTATGGATTTGTTTCTCTAGTCTACCCGGACTAGCACCTTCAGGTATAGAACGCACCGAACAAGCTCTGTAACCAAGTCACCCTGGCCTGACAATGGATCACAAGCAGGAAACCTTCCTGGCTCTTGCTCCTGCCCGTGATGGACACGGCCTCGCTTATTCTGTTTTCCATCCTCACGCCTCCTCTTTTGACTCGCTGACGTTTCCCTTCGCAGGGTTTAGAATGATCTTTCTGTGTTTGTAATGGTTTCCTCCCCAACTAAACACCATTCAGAGAGAGGGGCTATGTCTTTGGGTCCTCCTCCTCCTCCTGCTCCACAGTCCCTTTCTTGTAAAGTACTCAGAATCCAGAAGGTGCCCAAGAAAGACGCATCCTATGCTCCCTTCTCCTATCCCTCTGGCAGGTGGCAATCGCTGCACAAGACAGAAGGTTCTTTTGGACCGGGACCGGCACTTACTTGGAGAATATTTCTACAATAGCCGATGACTTGTTCTTGTTGACAAGCGAGAGTTCTTTGGCTGTTACCCGCAAGGACATTGATGTCCACTGCCGTCTGTTAAATGGCGTTGATTCCATCTTGTCTACAGCTCCTGAAATACCTGCGCAAGAAAGAACATCGGTGTGTCAGGTACAGAGGAGCATTCTCCAGCGTCCAAGAGCTGCCTAGGTGTGGCGCAAATGAGAAAGCAGAGAGGCCTAGACCAGCAGACCAGATTCCTCTTCTGCCTCTTCCAAACACTTAGCTGTGTAGCCTTGGTCCAATGACTCCATATCTGGGGTAGAGGTTTTCCTGTAAAATAAGAAGGCTAGACCAGATGGGCTCTCGGGGCCCTTGCAGGCCCATCAGTCTATGACTGATCCCACTGTGCAAGCATCCATTGGCCTTTCCCTGACTTAAGCCTGTGCCAAAGTCACATTTGGAGTGAAATGGTCCCCTCTTCTGACTTACATCCCTGGGGAGGCATGATCACCATCTCAGCAGACTCGGGTCCAAATTAGGCTCTACCCACATCCAAGTGCCTCTTGGCTGCCCACTCTTCCTCCCTGGCCCCGCAGCCCGGAAGCCCTGACCACTCTTGTCCGGGCCAGAGCTGCAGGCACAGTGTACGACAGATGAGAAGAATCACGTCTCTGTTACCTTGAACAGATCATGTCACCTTTTTTATGTTTTTCAGCTGAAAAATTAGGATCATACTTACCTGCACTGGTGTCCATAAAAGGAGGTAAGATACTTGAAATAGTAGTCAATTCCAACTGGCAGGGACTCTCTAAGGGGTTTTCTGAGGCTAGAGATCTTTACGGGAGCTGACACCCCAATGCCTGACCCATCATTCCAGCAGGGCTCCTTAAAATACCCTTAACTGTGTTAACTATTTTACATTGACGCTTGTGATAATAGTTCCTGTTTAAATGGTTTTTTGACAACTGGGAGAAGGATAATGTACAGGAAATCCCCAGACTACAGTTCTGTTTCTACATTTGCCTGTGAGTCGAACACAGATTAGAACGGTTGGAGATGGTTCCTATCTAATGTCAAATGCTTGATTGTAAGATATATGGCAAACAAACCAAGCAGCCGTTAAAGAAATACTACCAGGTATACAGACATCATGTTCTGATGCCAGTCACCACGCAGCGTCCCTTGACTATGATGAGCTGTTACTGGAATGTTTAATATTAGCAGGCTGTACGAGGGTTGGTTCCGGTTATATGGAAGTCGCCAGCTAATAGTCACATAGGTGCTTCCTGAACTTTAAATCCTGGGGGATAAACTCTCTACCCTGAAATTCTTCTCTTAAAATCTTCAAGCTAAATAATCCACAAAGCCTGGTCGTCTACATCACTAGCCCCGTCCCCTGACCCTGGACGGGTCGGGAGTTCCTTCAGCTCCACAGGAGTGCCAACCTGGGCTCGGGAGAGGTGAGATTAGAAGAGTCCATGGAAGCCGTGGGTGAGGAGCACACGACCCACGGCCTTCCTGACAAACCCAAGCACAGCGCCTCTGGTAGAAGGCAGGGCTCTGGAACACTGGTCCCCGCTCCCTTGGTGATGGTAGAATGCCCCATGTTCCCAGAGCCACGAAGCCGCCCTTTTCACAGAGAAAGTTCTAAATGTCCTTTGAGCCACTGGGCGACCCTAAAAGGACACACAGAGGATGTGTTCCTTCAATGGAAACCTTGCCTGGAAAAGAAAGCAAAGAGAGGAAAGCTTGTTGGGCTACTTATTGCGTGGGTCCTTGTGTCGTAAAGCCACGAGCTGTTAAAGTTGATTTGGACTCGGAGTCCCTGAAGCAGGAGGACGTGCCCCAGAGGTTTCTCGGGGGCAGAATCTTCCGGGCACTGATGACTGGATTTTCTTTCTACCACAGGAGTTTCTTTTTGGTGAACCAAAAGTCTGGCAGTTTGCGACCCTCAGAAGAAGGGCCTGGTGATCTAACTCCCAAAAGTGGTCACTGAAAACCCCACCAGCTACAGTCCGACTCTGACACATCCAGGACACGAGGCTTGGTTTTAATGTTGAGTAGCCCAGGGTAGGAGGCAAATAGATCTGCGTGTGAGGCCAGGCCCCGCCCTGTAAAGGACTAAGTGCCATTCCCTAAAACCTGTGTTTCTCATCCGTGGTTAATGGTGGCCACTTCCTGGGATCTGATGATAATCTCTTCAGCAATCAGGAAGAAGATTACCCTTTAGTTTTAGTATAGGTGCCGCCGAAGCAAGCATAAGATTACCCTCTAGTAACGAACTAGTAAGGAAAACGTTTTCAAGAAATTATCTCTTCCTGAGTAATGAACACTCCTCCAGAACCAAACCAAACAAGCACTGCTGTTCACTTGAGCCTGCTTCATTACAGCCAAACAGGGTAGACCCGAACCCCACAGGGGTCCTTCCCCAGGCAACCAAACTTAAGGAAAACAAATGGCCTCTGCTGAGTTCTGGGAGCAGCGGTTGGTTTCCACCCAGTCAACAGCCCGATGGGTAACCTACTCACTGCGACACACGTCCCTCTGGAGGGACCAAGAGCACGTCACACCTGTTTGTCAACACCCACTCTTCACGTGCCAGGCTGTCCTTCTGGGGTGGCCTGTGTGTTCCTATGAGGACGGAAGCTGGACTATCAGTATGTCAGAGACCAGTAGGATCCTTGATGGCCAACAGGTTTCAGCTAAGCTTCCAGACAAGCAGCAGACTGTGAAGAAGGAATAGTCAGCTGTCTCCGACGAAGGAATGGGCTGCTGAAACCTTATGACTCACAGGAGAACACTGCCAGGGGCAGTGCCGTGCTGGGTAAAGAGAAAACCAGCGAAGAGGCAGCCCCTGCCACGGCTGGACTGGCGCGGTGGCTGCAACCAGGGCAGCTGGGGGGCCGAGCAGGCAGTGTTCTGCTTCCAGTCAGAAGTGAGTCTATGGCAGGCAATCTGAGTGTTTCCTTTGACCCCCTCCCTCCTGGAGGGAGTTCACGGCTATTGCTACGAGACAGGATGGAGGTGGGGGATATATCTGAGACCCCACGTTATCGAATGGTGTCCCTCAAGTGGTCCCCTTAGTTTCCTTGGGAACATGGTCTGCAGATGTGCTACACCTCTGTCCATCGAAACATCGGAAGCGAGTAAAAAAACATCTCTGTGACTTGGGGGCAGAAGAGAAGCGAGGAGTCCCTGGTGACAATGCAGGTAAACAACAGTGACCACAAAGGGACTGTCACCCAGGACTCAGGCAGCCGTCCTGTCATGAGCCAGTCGCGCGTGGTGTGCTCTTTTGCTGGGCTAAGCAAGCATGACCTAGTTACACGTTTGAATGTTTCTCATCGACTTAGCCATGCTGGGGAGCCCTAGCCCAGTCTGGCGTCTGGCTCGCCTCTGTCTGACCTCCAGTTCTTGGGATGGGCATTTCAGCCAGTCCCCTGCCCTGTTTCACCAGCCTGTGCAGCCTTGCGGATGAGAAGGATCCTCTTGATGACACCTGAACTTCAGATTCGGGACTGATCAGCCTCCACAGTCACATGGGCCATTTCCTTAACGGTTCGTGAATTCTATGAGATGCTGCAGTGAATTGTGGAACAATCAAACAAGAGGGAACCTACTCTCGAGAGAGACAGCGTTTGCTATCAGGGAGTGGCTTAACATTTTGGAAAGTAAGACATGTTGGACATCTTTAATAGCCACCTCATTGAAGCTAGTCATACTAATCTCTCTAAAAGAACTTTTTTCCATGCAATTAAAGCCAAAGAAAAAAAAGGTTGTTTATGTCCCGCCAAATTGGTACTTTCATCAGAAAATTTGGAATAATAGTTCCATGTTAAGTGGCCTAATAGTGTATTCAGGGTTTCTGTCTACCTCCTAGTCTGTGGCATAGCACCTGGGGTCTAAAAGCTTGCAAGTGGCCATCTCATAAAAAGCACGTGGTACCACAGAGTCTTTATTCACGTGGAGTAACAGGGGAGGATGCAGGAATAGACAAAGGACACAGAATATTTGGCTAATTGCCTCCATGAACATCAGCCTTCCTTCTCATGAGAACTGAATGGTACCAGCTCCCTTTACCAAATATTCTTACCAAGATTCCATAGAAGAATCCTGATGAAAAGGGAGAAAGAAAAAACAAAATATCATATTCATATGAAAAACTCATCCGCTCTGAAAAACCCTAGCCCCATTCACACACAATAATAATAACCAATAATAAAAAGTTTAAATTCTCATGGAATCCATACTTTTAGGAGCCACGAGACTGGATGACCTTCCTACAGCAGCGGTTCTCAACCTGTGGGTCATGATCCCTTTAGAGGGGTCAAAGGACACTTTTTCACAGGGGTTGCCTAAGACTATCAGGAACACATATTTCTGGTGCTTTTAGGAAACGAGACACTGCTTCTCTATCCATGTTCAGGCGGGTCCACCCACATGCAGACACTCCTACCTACAAGTACCTGGTGTGAAGATTGTTACCCACGCTACACTATGCTTCAAGACAAACTTTAACTTATTTGTGATTAGAAATAAGTACCTCACAATAGAAATTAATCACTAAGCTTGACTTATGTAAAATGCGTAACAATGAAAATTCATCCTGCACATCAGATGTTTACATTATGATTCATAACTAGTAAAGTTACAGCTATGAAGTAGCAACAAAAATAATTTTATGATTGGGGGGGGGCCACCACAGCATGAGAAACTGTATGAAAAGGTTGTGGCATTAGGAAGGTTGAGAACCACTACCCTATAAGGACTGTCCTGAGATAATCTTACCGTCTGAAGTCTTCTTAAAAGCCAACAACAGGCTAGCTTCACCAACAAAGTGTCAGCCCTGAGCACTGAGCTCCTTTAAGAACGATCTGCTGGGAAGCAAACGGGTACTCGCAACTTTGGCAAACTTTGGGGGCTGTGAGTTCATGTTGATGGGGGAGGAACAATTCAGAGAGGGAGAGTGGTAATGATTATATAACTTGAAGAAGGTAATCACTGTCATCGAATTAGACACACAGAAATTGTTGGGTGGGTGTATGCTTCGTGTTTAGTCCCAGCAGTAACAAAAATGAAATAAGCTTTTTAGGAAGAAGACACGGAAGCAGCAAATAATCCAACGACATTTAGCTATGTAAAATCCCAATAAGCACTAATCAACAGTTTAGCATTATTTGGTAAAATCATGCTTCCAGTGTAGATGTAGCTATAAATAGCAGTGCTTCTACCAGAATGAATCCTGGATCAAAGGAAAAATATAGACCAAAAAAAAAAATCCTCAAATCTGTTTATAAAAAGGGGAAAGGTTTCGATTAAGGGGAGGACTGGATATGATTTTTTTACACAAGCAGTTCCAAGATTTTGATTACTTTGAGCTGAAAAGGAAAGTCCGATTATCATGGCACGTAGCTTGTCAAGGGTGGTGGATGATGCAAAGGCATTTGGCTACGTGACTTCAAGCCGTGGACAAGATTGTGAACAGTGAGACTTCCCTGACACTTAGGCCATTTGTGCTCACGTGGAAGCTGTTCCCAGGCTAAGAGGCAGTTGTTCCAACAGAACAAGGCAGAGCAGTCTGGCTTAAAATGAGAAAAAGGTGTACATCAGCATTATAGCCTTTCCTCATGCACATTCCATCTATGGATCTGCTGAGCAAATCATCCAGCAAGCGGGGCTGTCTGAAGAACAGCGGCAGGAGGACTGGAGGAAGGCTCCTGCACAGCCTGTGATACGGAGGTGACACAGCTTTGTTTGCTGAAAGCCAGGACTTGAAGCAGTTCAGTGATGAAGACCACTAGAGCCTTCGGAATGACCACGGCTCAATGTAAAGAAAACCAGGGTCCTCACAACTGGACCAAGAAGCAGTATCATGATAAATGGATGGCGGATGGAAATTGTCAGGAATTTCATTTTGCTTGAATCCCCGATCAACACTCATAGAAAGAGCAGCCAAGAAATCAAACAGGAGGTGTGGGTGCATAATTATAATAATGGTTATGAGGTGTTACAGGGAATGCAGGGGTGGGAGGTGGGGGTGGGCAACAGGGAGATAATGAGGGTAGGTCGGGGGCACTACAGTTGATCATGACTGCACAACTCATATTGAAGGGGGTTTAACCATGGGGGGTTTAACCATGGGGGGGATCACTGTAAGATAGATGTGGTGGTGACTGTACAATTGACCTTATATGACTGAACAACCGAACCACTCGACTGTATGATATATAAATTAAGTGCCATTAAACTGTTGAGGTGGGGAGAAGAAATCAAACAACATATTACACTGGGGTATCTCTGGCACAAGATCTATTTAAAATATTGAGGATCAAAGATGCCACTTTGAGGACTAATGTACTCCTGACCCAAAGGACCGTATTTTTGATTGCCTCACCGGCATGTAAAAGTTGGATAATGAGTGAGACCAGAAAAGACTGGATGCATTTGAGTCACAGTCCTTTAGAAAATGAAGAACACTAAAAGTGCATGTGCTGTCAGAAGAAAATGAAGAGAGAAAAACAACCCCCAAACCTTGGGGTGGCAGGGGCACTATCTTGGAAGCAGTACAATCAGAGCATTTCTTAGAAGTGAGGTCGGTGAAACGTCATCTCATGAACTTTGGACATGACTTCAGGAGAGCCTAATCCTTGGAAAAGGACACCAGGCTTGCTAAAGTAAAGGATCAGGAGGGGGAAAAAATCAGTTTGGCACAGTGGCTGAAAGCAGGGGGGCTCAAATATGACAATGGCAAGACTGCTGCAGGACTAGACAGTGTCCATTCTGCTGCCCACAGGGTTGCTCTAACAAGAAAGTCAGTTTAAGAACACATCAATCTCAGGGGATAAAGTGGCTAAATCGTACCTTCATCACACTCCTCTCCACAGAAGCATACTTTCTTTCTGCTTCTTTAGAAACCGATAAAGGTAAGAATCAATACTTTTTAATTTTTTTAAATAATAGAATCTGGTACTAGATTACTGAGTAACTAACTACTTCCTACAAGATACAGAGGGTGGTTCCTCTGCCCACACTGGGTGCATAGCTGTTGGGCTTGCTAATGTGTACACAAATATAACAGAAGGCAGACTGTGGTCAACGGCAAAGCACGGTCCAGCAGTGCAGGACCTGATTTTCCAGCTTGGCAGGAAGAGAGGAAAGAGACAATGGGCTTTACCTTGGGACTTAACTTAGAGCAGGCAGCTTTTCCCCAAGTGGGCACGTGGGATAAAACAGCCCTAGCACTGTGAACTCGGCCGTGGTTGAGTGAATCCTAACCCAGTGAGGCCGAGGGCAGCTGTGCTCCACAGGGTGAGGTTGTGTTTGTGTACAACTTTGCATTGTGAATTGCATGGGGTCGTCGTCGTTAAATGCCATGGCGTCAGTCCACAGTGACCATGAGCAGAACAGAACACTGGTCCTGGGCCGCCCTTTACAACGATTCCCATGTTGGGGCCTGTTGTTGCCCTCAGTGTCCATCCATCTCTTTGAGGACCTTACTCTTCTTCGCTGCCCCTCTGCTCCCCCAGGAATGAGGTCCTTCTAGACGACTGCTCTTCCCTGACAACATGCTCTTCCACAGCATGTAGCACCAAGTCTCGCCATCCCTGCCTCCGAGGAGCGCCCGGTCACACTTTTTCCGAGACAGAGCAAGTAGACCTTTTAGCAGTTCTTCTCCAGCACCCCCACTCAAATGCATCGATTCTTCTTTGGTCTTCCTAACGCACTGTCCAGCTTTCATACCATGGCTTGGTGTGGTGGTTCCAAACTTTCCTGTCAACTTGAAGTGTAGAGTCTAGCCTGTCAATCACACAGCTTGAAGGTGCCTCCAAGTGAACTCGACCTCCTCACGAGGAGGGTCCTGGGAACCTCCCCAACTCTCTCCACCTTCACCTTCCTCTTGGTGCCCTCAGGAGACTTGCAAAAGTCCTGGAGATGCATCCACCGCCATTGAAGCCACAGGACTGTGCACCCACCTGTCTGTGAGCTTCCTGCATTCTGCCTGACTGCATGTGGCTGTGTGACTCTGAAGAGGGACTTATGGACTAGGTAGCCCTGAGCTGCCTCACTCATACTCACCAAATAAAATTGAAGTTCCTGATTTAAAAAAAAACCTTAGGTAGTCTGATAAGAATATATGCTGATAAGATATATAGTTCAATGGAAACTCAAATATCTCTAGTGGGAATGCAAATTGGCACAAACAGTGTAAAACTTTATTTAACATAATATTGCAAAATTAAACAGTCATATAACCTCTGAAAAAACATCCAAACATCCATTTTGTCAAGCATATTTGTATATCAATGTTGCCATCATCCTTTCCAAAACATTTTCTTTCTCCTTGAGCCCTTGGTATCAGCTCACTTTTTCCTTCCTCCGCACCCTCCTGTCCTCTTTTGATCTCGACTGCTGTTTCCGTGAGTATTGACTGTGAATCCAAGCAAGGCAAAATCCTTGCCAGCTTCAACCTTTTCTCCACTTACCATGATGCTACCCATGGGTCCAGTGGTGAGGAGTTGGGTCTTCCTTACATTGAGCCATCCTCCATATTGACGGCTACACTCCTTGATCTTCATCAGCCAGTGCTTCCATTGCTCACTTTCAGCCAGTAAGGTTGTGTTATCTGCACACATCCAGTTGTTAATAAGCCTTACTCCAGTCCTGATGTGGCCCTCTCCTTCATATAATGCAACGTCTCTGGTGATCTGCTCTGCATACGGATTGAACACATATAGAGTGCTTCCAGTCATTGGTCAAGTAGCTGTCCTCCAATTTCCCAGCATAGAAGAGTAAGTGCTTCCAGGGCTGCTTCAGCTTTCTGGGACATTTCAATGGGCATTCCATCAGTTCCTGGAGCCTTGTTTTTGGCTAATGCGTTCAATACACTTTGAGGAATGTCTTCCTTTCACACTATTGGTCTTGCTCATATGCTACCTCCTGTAATGGAGGTGGTGATGAGGATTATATTTCAGAGCACCAATTTTGTATTTAACAACTTAAACTACGGTATCGACCCCTTAATGTCTCGTCCCACTCTCCTTTCTCTCCTGATTGTATACTATATTCCTCTTCACCCATGTTAACATCTGTCTGCTATCTAACCCAATTTTTCCCACAGTGGGCAATATCACCCAAAGGAAGGCACTAGAAGGATAGGGGACCAGGGAGCTGCAAAAATCGATCCCGAAAACAAAACAAAAAAATCCATCTCTAGCCTTTGTCCTAAAGTATGGGTTACAGTACAAAAGTTTTTCATTGCCAGATGGAGCTGAATAATTTTGTTTTCAGGAAAGGGGGTGTTAGGCCAAATAAGGTGGGGGAGCCTCTGTGGTCTAGTCTACGACTCTGCCTCCTGTGCGTGTGAAAGCTTTCTCTTGATTTTTTTCTCAAACAGTGGCCTCATACAATCATTGTCCTCTTGGGATTGACTAACTTCATTCAGCTGAATGCTCTCCGTCCGCCCGTGTTATGAGGTGCTTCATAGTTTCATTAGTCTTTTTTTTTTTTTTTTGGTTTTTGTGGGAATCACTGCCTCTGGTGGTCGTGGACGCTATCCAGCTGCCACTGGATTTGAACCGCCAAGCCCATGGGCTGCAGTTCTGCACTCAACCACTTACGCCACCAGGGCTCAGCCCAGTTTCATTAGTCTTTAGAGTCGCACAGTATTCCACAGAGTGTCCATATCAGTTTATTTACCCATCCTCCCTCTGATGGGATGCCCAGCTTGTTCCCATCTTCTTGCTCTTGTGAACCGTGCTGGGGTGAACATGCGCGTGCATTCGTCAGTCCATGCTGTGGATTTTGCCTCATTAAGCAAAGAGATTGCCAGGTTATAGTTCTATAGAATGGATTTTCATGTATGCAATTATTATTTTTTACATGTTATATTAGACATTTTTTACTTCCATGTCAATTATTATTTTTTAATTTTGGCAAAAAATATGAACAAAACATTCTCTGATTCAACAACTTCTACATGTATAAACTCCGTGCCACTGATAGCCTTTTCCAAATTATTCTACCACCGTTAACATAAATTTAATGCCCCCAAAAGGGCAGACTCTTCCTCCTTCACCAGGGTAACCATTGGTCAAGTTCGGTTTCGTTCTTTTTCTTCAGTTTTACTACTCACAGATCATACACTTCCAAAGTAAATTTGCTTTTTTAAGGAGTTGTGTATACAGGATGTGAGGGCGATCTGGCTGCGACATCTGTCACCCCATTGATCGCCAGGGTTGATTCGGCTGTTCTGGCTGGCTAGGCGGGTGTCCCCTTCCTCCCTCCCTGCTCCATGCATCCCTCCCGAAGCTGTGCCCTCGGTTGAAGAGGACGACCTTCCCCGATAGAAGGAGGACCGTCCTTCGGTCAAGAGTATACGAGTAACTGTGCTCCCCTGCTAGAACCTCCAAACAAGTCTCAAAGAGCTGTGTATACATCATCACAATCAGTTCTAATGCTCCCTCTCCACTTCCACATTCATGACTGCTTCCTAATTTCCCTCACCATCCCCCCTCACCCCACCACCCCTGTGCCAGGTAAACCAGTGACTATCTCTCTTCATTCACTCCTGTGCTTCACAAACTGGGAAACTTAACAGAAATAAAAAAACAAAACTGAAACAGAAAGGGGAAAATAATAATGTAAAGATGAAAATAAAGACTCTGAAAGAAAAGCCACCAACAGTATTTTTAAAAGCCAGGGAATAAATTTGTGTCATGGAACAAGCAAGAAATATTTAAGCCTAGAGCAAATTCAGGATGGTCCAAGGAGGCGGTCAACTGACTAAGGATCATAGTATACCATGTTTCGATTCACCGTCATCGAGTCCATAATCATCTCTGTATAGCGAAGCTATTCGAGTTCTTGGCTTGTGGCTGGAGGGGATCTAACAGTGGCTTAAGCTGACTAGACACTTGGCAGATGCATTTGGAGCTCCCGCTTGTCTGAGTGGCGTCAGACGGGGGAATTGAAGGGCCCCCCTTTGAAGAAGAAAACTGGCCAGGCCAAACAGAGCCAAGATGGACCAGCCCGTCTAAGGGAGTGCAGCCTCATGTTCCCGTACACAGAGCACTGCAAGAAGCTGAGGAACAGTTCTCAGAAGGACTGGCAACACCTGCTGCTTCAGGTGCTTCAGGCGGTTCCCCCACTCCCAGGCACCTTCTCTTAAACACCCCACACCCTGACTTCCCCTAGCGACTTCCTGACTCGCCTTGTTAGGTTCCAGAACCTCACCCTAGAGCTCTTTCACTACAATAAAACTCTCCTTGAATTTACTTTCCTTCAATCAGACTCTGGTCCCACTCCGTGCCTCAGTTTACCTTACACCCCTGTCCTTCTTAGCCTTCTACAGATTGGGTGTTCACAATTTAAGCTCTGCTACTTTTCCCTTCATCACATTTGGAGTTTGCGATCATCAACTAAGGCTCACCCAGGCTGGCGGGCGTTTACAATATGGACCTAGCTGACGCCTCACTGGAATGGCTGTGATTTCACTTGCAGCCGGGCACCATCTGCTTTCTTCACCACACTTTGCTGCAGCACCCTGACCTTCGGTGAGTGTTCGTTTCATGAATCTGAGTACCGAGCCAGGTCCTATTATAGGAACTGTTCTTAGATTGTGGCTAGAATTAAGGGGGAACCCAGAATCCATCTGCTTGCCCTGGGGTTATAAAGGCTCTTGGTTTACTTTGGAAGTCATATTATGACAAAAACAAAAACCAACAACAAAAACAAACAAAAAGCAGGAAAACAAAAAAAGAAGAACATTAGCAATCACCACCCCACCCCCACTCCCCGTATATAAGGCTATTACATTGATAACATCAATAACTTACTCAATAACATACAATTTAGGAAGAGTTGTTCAAGTAAAGAGTTGTTCAAGTAAAGCCCAATCCTGAGCTGAAAACCATGAGTTGTTGCTTTGTACGGATGGATTTAATTGACTGAGCTCTGTTTATACTGAGCATGTGAAATTTTCCCATATCATTTCTCAGATTAATACTTGTCATCTTAAGAGAACGGGGGCACTGAAGTTCTAAATATACAGTGGTTCGGAGTCCCCTTTCATTGGGCACCTCCTAAGACAAGGGTCCCACGCAAGGTCGAATGACTGCCGTTTCCACAGTCTTGGAATGGCTCTCCTTTGCCTCCTCTTCCATCAAGGGAGTTCAGTCCTTAGTCCAAGGTCACAGGTAGCCTTGAGATGGAGCCCAGGTCGTTCCCTTGGGCTTCCACATGAAGCCCTTCTGGTGTGGCCCGTGGGGGATGCTAGGTTGCCCGCGAGACCAGAGTCTAAGGTCATCATAGTGCTTAGTCCACGGCATGGTTCACAGAGGCTGGGGAACAGTATCTACCCCAGAAGCTAGAACCGGGTTTATTCTCCCCCTTAAGACTCCCTACAATTATTATTTGGCATCTCTTCCCAAAGTGAGGCTGCTCCTCCTCCGTTACCCTTTATACTCACCAACAGGAAATACCTATCAGTGCCTCATCTGAAATGTAGATGCTCTCCTCCCCAGGCCTTTCTGGGTAGATCCAGATGCTCAAGCTTCTGGGTTAGCAGCTGAGTGAGTTAGCCACATGCATCACCCAGAGACTCCCGAACATCGTTAGAGAGCTGCAATAGCATATGACAGCTCATTGGCATTAGAAGTGGGGGACCAGCCTTCCCACAACCAAATGGGTCCAAAGGGCGTTGCGTCATTGAAGGGTAAATTCAAGAGACCTCAGACAGGATAAAGCACATAAGGACTCATCTCTGCAATTGATGAGGAACCAGGTCTGGGCAAAGAGAGAGAGCTTAATGCATTCTCGTGAGCTTACATAATCTTGAGCACACAAGTCACAGTGAGCACGTAGGCAACAGGAGGGGGATGTACTAGGGGCGTATATAGGACAGGAAGGTACATATGTAATAAGACGAGTGGATTCTAGAGTGAAGATGGTAGCCTAACCTTGGTTGTTCCTGAGTTAGCGTGACATTAGGTGTTTAACTCTTCTCCAGGGGAATTTTCTATAATCCTTATCAGAAGGAAGTGGGCCCTACTTAGGGGGGGGGGACAAAGAATAGGGGTTGCTTTTGACAGAAGACAAGACAGATAGTCTTCAAGCAGTTGACCTTCAAGTGTATATAGTACCAGCCATGACCTTGCAAGTAGTACCTTAAAATTGGCATGACTGATCGACATAACACAACCCCTCCCCCCACAACAGAAAAGTGGTTGAAGGGAGACAGTGGTTGGTGTAAGACATGAAAAAATAATAATTTATAAATTATCAAGGCACCATGAGGGAGGCAGGGAGGGGGGAGGGGAAATGAGCAGATACAAGTAGAAAGAAAACGTTTTGAAAATGATGGCAACATACGTACAGATGTGCTTGACACGATGAATGGATGTACGGATTGTGATGAGAGCCCCCCCAAAATCATTTTTTATGGCGTTATTATGAGGGGACATGGAGAGGAATCACTTTTACTTAGGAGAATGTGAGTGGGATGCACCTCCAACCCACAATGTGGTTTCCTGTTGGGGACCCCTGGCCTCCCAGACTCCTTAGCACATGCGTGCTGTGTCAGCACACCCTCTCTTCTCTGTTCTGTGGCCCACGGTTAGAGTCTAGAGTGAGGTAAGTTGATGGCACCATTACTAACTGCCACTGAGTTGACCCTGACTCACAGCCAATGCAGAGGGCAGGGTCAAGCCGCCCTTGTGAGTCTCTGAGATGGTAAGACTTTCCACTCTTTACTGGAGTGGAAAGTCTCATCATTCTGTGAGCAGCAGCTGGTGGTTTCAAACTACTGACTGTGCAGTCAGCAGTCCAACTCCTAATCACGCCTCCACCAAAGCGCTGTAAGCAGATGAGAACGGAGGGAAAATTAGACTAGAGCCCACCAGAAGAAAGCCCGCACACCATCCAAGGGAGTGTGTGCAGGCCATGTTCCACTAGCGAGGACCGGCCTGAGAGAAGAGGTCTAGTCTTCATTCAACTCATGTTTGACCTTCGTAGCAAATCAAAAAATCATTTTCTCAAGCCTCCAAAGCCACACCTGTTCCAAGAAGAGCTCTGTAGTGGATTACCTACAGTCTCGGTGGTGGAACAGAAGGCATTTCTGAGCAAGTGAGTAACACGTTGGGAGTTGCGTTTTAAAAAGTTATTCTGCAGCAGTGTGTGGTTTGCTGAGAGGGAAATGGATTCGACTCTAAATGACGAGGTAAGCAGATCCTAAAACTGCCCAAGTGAGAATCGTTCGTGTTTGAATTAGGATAGAATTGGTGGGAGTAGTAGGGCGGGGAGGGAGAATGGAGAGTTCTTAAAGTGGATTGGATTTAGAATTAGAGCAGGATCAGCAAGGGCATCATCAGACCCGGAATGATCAGGAAAGCAGGGCTCTCATGAGCACAGCAAAAGCAGGGAAAAGAGGGAGAGATGTTTGCTTTCCTCATGTTGAGATAGTTGTGGCAGCAAGAAAAATCCCACTGACAAACAAGAGGAAAAGAAAAACTCCAAGGCAAAGGTTAGGCGTCTGACTCTTGAAAGGAAACTAATGCTTTAAGATACTTACTGGTGCAATCCTTTCATACCCCTCTGCAAGATCGGCTTATTTTCTTGTATTTGTGAGGAAGCTAGTGACACTCAGGGGCGATTCAATAGAGATCAAGCGGATTTACAAAGATCACTGAGCAAGAAAGTAGCAAGGCTGGGATTCAAACTCATTCTTTGGGTCCAAAGTCCATGTTCATTTCACTATCAGAAATGAATCATGATTAAAACCGTGACTTTTTTTTTTTTAAGCATCACTGCCCTCGTGGTGGGAGTAGGAGGCCCAGCCTTTGCTCCTGGGAGCCGAAATTGAACCTCCATCCCAGTGGGCCGCAGTCCTGTGCACAACCACTACGCCACTGGGGCTCAGCCCAAAACCGTGACTTTTAAGCCAATGGAGACAAGGAAGTTTCTGGATGATCTAGCTGATGATATTTCAGTAAGAGCAGTGGCCAGTATCTATCTAAAACAGTATCAGGAATAATCACTCCTGTTTTCAGGGAAACACAAGTCATAAAATCCCCTTTTTGATGGCGAGTCGCCCAGCTAGCACTCAGGATAGTGTTCTGATTCGAACCCAGTGTTCTTTGATCCTCACACCAGGTAGCCTGATGTGGTCCTCCAGAGAGAGCACTAGCCCGGTAGATAAGCATCTCGGGAACAAAGGCCCTTCAATGTCCAAGGGTGGGGCAGTGACTCACTGGGAAATGTGGCCTCAGGTATCTGCTTCCTCAAACTGTTGCCCAGGGCGGAGTCCCTCTATATTCACTTACACCTATCGGACCAAGCCGACGAAGCCCTGGTCTCCTAGGAACCGGCTGAAACAAAGGCAAATTAGCTTTCACCATAGCCAGTCCTCCAGCATGTCATTAATAAAATTTTCTTCTGATGAATTCAATTTCTCCTCTGCTCCAGAGAGATGTCCTTGTTCAAGTGATCTATATATAGTTGTTGGAACAGTCTCAAAAAAAAATCTTCAGAGAACAAGGATATTGAAAGACAGAAAAAAAATTGACAGATTTTCTACCAACATCTTTTTCTTTTTAAAATGTTGTTGGCATGGGTGGTGCCTTTGTGCTGGTCTTGTATGATGAAATCGAGAAGTACACATAAGTTATTTCCTAGCGCGTTTCCCCCCTGTGAATGGGCATGTTGTATTATATAATATCTCTCAAGCATACTTGGCTGACGGTTGGCTGTCTAGATTAATGGCAACTACCTACTGGTTAAAAATGGGAAGCAGTCATATTCATCTGACCAGATTTCTCTTAAAGCCATTTCCACGATGATCATGATGATGACGGAACTCAATTCTATTTTTATTTCAGTCACTCCTAATAAATAAATGAATTTGAAGAAATAAAAAGCACCTGAAATGCAAAAAAAAAAAAATGTTGTTGTTGAAAATGTAAGGGGGTAGTTCAGTGACTCTGAACCTCATTGTTCAAGTGTGCAACCGACCATTCTCTCACTCCTCTGTGTTGGTCCTCCTCCATTAATATAACTTGCTCCCCACTAAGGCTCAAGACAAGTTTCAAATGGCTGCTGCCACCTTGATTCCATACAGATAGATGGTTTTTACTCCACGCAAGCATTTTTCACGAGAAAAGTTACACTACTGTTGGGTTTGAAGAAGACCTCCCGGGACAGTTTTCAGGGAAGGTTTAAAGATGATCTCAGGGCAATAGTTTCCGGGCTTCATCCAGCCTTCACGGCTTTAGACAGTTTGGAGTCCATGAAAATGTGAAATAGGGGCTGAGCCCCGGTGGCATAGTGGTTGTGCGCGGGACTGCGGCCCACTGGGACGGAGGTTCAATTCCAGCAGTGGGGCTGGGCCTCCTACTCCCACCACCGGAGAGCAGTGATGCCCCCAAAAAAGAAAAAACAAAACAGACAAAAAAAAAGAAAATGTGAAATAGTTCTGAATTTTCTCCTTTTTGACTAGGATTTTTTTATAGAATCTTTGATCAAAGTAATTTTAGGTCTGCATAAGAGTATCAAAGATGCATCCTCCGGTCCAGTCAGATTTGTTTTTTGTTTTTTGTTTTTGGGCATCACTGCTCTCCGGCGGTGGGAGTAGGAGGCCCAGCCCTACTGCTGGAATGGAACCTCCGTCCCAGTGGGCCGCAGTCCTGCGCACAACCACTACGCCACCGGGGCTCAGCCCCCCAGTCAGATTTTTAAGGTAGAATTAGGATCATGAGATTGGACCAGGGAGGGAGGGTAGGGGATTTAAGAACGAGATGGACACTGTATATTTCATCATTGCTACACTGCACCCTGACTGGGTTGTCCCCTCCCCAAGAGCCGTCTGTGAGGGGATGTCTGGTTGCCTACAGATGGGCTTTGGGTCCCTACTCTGCACTCCCCCTCACTGGTAACTGGAAACACAGGGAATCCAAGACAGAAGAGTCCCTCAGGACCAGTGGTGAGAAGGATGTTATTGGAAGGGTAGAGGGAAGGTGGGGTAGAAAGGGAGAACAGATTGCAAGGATCTACATATAACCTCCTCTTTGGGGGACCAACAGGGGAGAAGTGAGTGAAGGGAGACATCGGAGGGTGTAAGATATGACAAAATAATAATAATTTATAAATTATCAAAGTTATTAAATTATAATTTGATAATTTATCAAATTATCATAGGGGAGGGGAAGTGAGGAGGGAGGGGGAAAATGAGCAGATACAGGGGCTCAAGTAGAAAGCAAGTATTTTGAGAACACGAGGGAGACAGACATACAAAAGTGCTTGACACAATGGGTGGATATGTGCATTGTGATAAGAGTGGTTCGAGCCCCCAATAAAATGATTTAATTTTTAAAATATTAAAAAAAAAAAAAGAGTGGCAGAGGTAATAGGAAAGTTCTCGCCTACCCCTCGCTCAGCTTTGTCTCACTAAAGCCATCTAGTCATCGCCCTTCCCCAGCCCTGCAATCAACCACTTCTCAAGAAGTGTTCCTTTCCTTGGAGAGAGCAAGATCTGAGCATGAGGGGGGCTCACAGCTACTAAGAGGTTACTGCTTGGAGGGTCTTGCATCGGCAGAACCAGAGTGTGTACAGAGCTCACCTAGACACCTCTCGGGACTCACCTGGGTGCTCGTGCATGCCAGTCTGCGGTGTGCAGAGAGCACAAGGACCTTCCAGAAGCAGATCCCCACGCCTGCCTCTCTGAGGGCCTCTGGGTGGGCTCACACTGCTACATCTTTCAGCAGAAATAAAGATACGTACTCAGAGTTGCAAGAGCCCTCAAGAAAATAATCCTTTAATAAAAATTTTTTAAAAATCATTTTTATGGGGGGCTCATACAACTCCCATCACAATCCCTACATGCATCCGATGTATGCAAAGCACGTTTGTACACTTGCTGCCATCATCATCAAGATAACTTTCTCTCCACTTCAGTCCCTGGCAATCAGCTCCTCATATTTCCCCTCCTTCCTGCCTTCCCCATAAGCCCTCGATAGTTTTTAAATTATGAATATTTGGTCATATCCTACACTGTCTGATGTCTCCCTTTACCTACTTCCCCACTGTCCATACCCCAGGGAGGAGGCCACATGTAGATCCTTGTAATTGGTTCCCCCTTTCCACTCTACCTCCCCCTGCCCTCCCAGTATCGCCACTTTCACCACAGGTCCTACAGGGATCACCTGTCCTGGATTCCCATTGTTTCCGGTTCCTATCTGTATTGGTGTATATCCCCTGGCCTAGCCTGATTTGTAAAGTAGACTTGGGATCATGATAGTGGGGGGAAATTTTTTAATTAAAGACTAAAAAAGTAGGGCTGAGCCCCGGTGGCGTAGTGGTTGTGCGTGGGACTGCGGCCCACTGGGATGGAGGTTCAATTCCAGCTCCACAGGGGCAAAGGATGGGCCTCCTACTCCCACCACCGGGGCAGTGATGCCCTAAAACCAAAAAAAAAAAGACTGAAAAAGTAAATAGATATACTTACTCTTTCTCTCTCTCACACACACATACACACAGTATGACTGTAACTCTTCATGGGACTAAAAAGCCTCATCCTTCTCTCGTGAAGAGGCTGGCAGTTTTGAACTATTGACCCTGCAGTTAGCAGTCCATCAAATTACCACCAGTGCTCCTTGGCATCTAATACATTGCTTTCTGCATAGAAGGAATGTTCTAGATAGTTCTTGAGTGAAATTGTGTGGGGCCTTAAATGTCATCTGAAGTACTATCATTGGAGAAAAAGAAATGCTTACGATTCAGTCCCCACACTCATTGCTGTGAGAGTACAAACCATTTTTCTTTTTTCTTTTATTGTGGGCATCACTGCCCCCTGGTGGGAGTAGGAGGCCCAGCCTTGCTCCTGGAGAGCTGCTGCTGGATTTGGACCGCCAACCCTGTGGGCCACAGTGCTGCACACAACCACTACGCCACCGGGGCTAAGCCCAGCAAAACATTTTTCAAAACTGAAATATCTGGTCATTGTAGGCCACTAACATTCTCAGGTAAACCCAAGCGATATTTTTTCCAAAAGTGAAATCGCAAATAACTTCAGATCCAAGGCCAAACTCATGGCTACAGAGTTGATTCTGACTCAAAATGCCCTTATGAGAGAGTAAAACTGCCTCTGTGGGGCTACACACTTGTGACTCTTTGCAGGAGCAGAGACTCTGGTTTCTCTCCAGGTAAAGGAAGAAACATGTGTCCTAGCCACTGAGGACTGTCTCACAGACTAAAGGGGTCACAACAAAGTGGCAGATGAGTGCATCAGAGCAATCACTCCAGTAACACTTTATCTCACTCATTTTTTTAATCATTTATTTTAATCACCTTTTCAGGATATGTGGTGCCTTACAGAAAACAAACAGCTCTAGAATAACAGCAAGGAATCAGGGGTTATGTAACTCTGAGAAGCAATCTCACCTCTGGGAACTGCTCACTGAAGAATCATGTAATAAGGGGACTTTCATGGTGCTGACGAACATAATCTCTCCCCTCTCTTGCCTATGTCAGGGGAAAGGTAAGCACCACAGCCCACCGGGCCTCAATCTTGCATCCTCCCTTAGGCCTGCCTCAATGTCCACCTCTGACTTTGCTAACTCTGCTTAAAAACATGCTCACTTTTCCAAGTTATCGGAGGACTAGACGCACCTGACCCAAGCCATGGCATTGTCAACCGCCTCACATGCATGTGAAAACTGGACGTTGAATAAAGATGTATTAGTCTGGGCAGACTAGAGAAAGAAATTCATAGACATGTATATGGATATAAGGGTAAGGCTTATTATATACAAGAGGAATGGAGAAAGCATCCCAGCCCGGCCCAATTCAAAGTCATAAGTCCGATATTAGCCCATATGCCCGATACCAGTCCATAAAGTCTCCTTCTGACTCACAAAGTCACAGGCCAGGGGGTACAGAATTCCAGCACTGACAGGGGTCTCCATGTGCTCCTCACTTCCAGGGCTCAGGGCCCATCAACAGCATCCAGTGATGGTAGAAGCATCTCAGAGCTGGCAGGGGTCTCCACCTGGCTTCTCCAGCTTCAGAAGTCTGGTTCCATCAAGGTAAGGCCGTGTGGCTTCTTCTCTGCCTCCTGCAAGATGCCGCTGCCATCTTGTCTTGTCCGTAGTTCGTCATCTTGGAGACTGACTCCCAGCAACTGGGGAGATAGCCTCTCATCTCCACGAGGGAAATATCTCAAGGTTTCCCAGAGGTCTCAGGAGAAAGCCATGCCCACACAGAGGCCTCTTACTCAATGGCTATCTCCAGATTAACAGGCTAGACTCCACCCCTACATCTCAATCATGAAATTGACATAAGGACACGACTGCCACAAAAGAAGACTGAAGAATCAATGCATTTGAATGGTGGTGGTGGCCCAAAATATGGAAAGTACCATGGGCTGCCAAAAGGACAAACAGATGTGTCCAGGAAGAAGTCTGGCCAGAGAGCTCCTCAGAGGTAGGGATAGTGTGACGTCATGGTACATGCTATGAACATATTGTCAGGAGGTGCCGTTTCCTAAAACAGGGCATCATGCTTGGTAGGGTGGAGGGGCAGCGAAAAGCAGAAGACTCTCAACGAGGTGGACTAATCGAGGGGCTACAACCACGGGCATCAGCGCAGGAACCATTACGAGGACGGGGCAGCCCGGGGCATTTGTACATAGGGTTGCAATGAGTCAGAACCCCCTTGGCGGCACTCAACAACAAATGTTCATGCATATGCTTGAACTTTGCATGCTAGTAAATAGACTTAAAAAAAATCCCTTCAGCCTCCATTTCCCTCTCAGGTTACTGCCTCACTTTACTCCTGCTAGTCACGGTAAAACCACCATCTCCAGACGCTTGGTCTCCGCCTCCTCCTATTCCATCCACTCCTTTGTCTACTGGAGTCTAGTTGTCCACTCCCTCATCCTGCAAAAAGCTGTCTGCCTGAAGATCACCTTAGAATCTTCTATTGTCAAATACAAGCATACTGTTCTCGGTGTTCTTCAAAATCATCCTCTATTCTCAACTTTGAAATTCAATTTTTCCTAACATGTTCTTAAATGGGACTCCACTTCCTTTCCTAGTTTTCAGACCACCCTCAGCAAACCCCCTCCTTACATTTTGGCCCATGTTCCCAGGCACTCCTCAAGGGCCACTGTTTTTCTTGCCCTGTGTCCACTCTCAAGTCACCAGAGGTCACAAAACGAGCTGGTTCCCCAAGCTAAATCTCCAGCCTTAGCCTTCCTGACGTGCAGGCCTAGAATTTCCTCTGCTTGCTACAGGGCTTCATATGTCCCCTCCTACCACCTGTGGAGAAGCCAGCCACATTAATACTTGCTTATCTCAAACAAAGCAATGCAACATGGAAGGCGGCATGATGTTAAAAATATATATCCATGATTTAATGTGAAAAAGAAGCCTGACAGGTTCTCGGTCTACCTCTTTCTAATTATGGTGACTTTCTGGAAATGTGGTCCCCTCTCTGGGAAATGTACCATCCATCACCTCTGTTCGCTCACCCACACCTCACTATAAAGTGTTTAATGCAGTGCTACCCCCTGGAAGGAGAACTGCACAGAGAGAGAGCACGAGCTGGCAGCGTTTGAACCTAGCTGTATCCATCTCACAATGTACTGTCTGTGTAATCTTGGCCATGTTAATAAGCGGTCTCAAATTTCTCACCTGGATCTTGGGACAAAAGAATCCACCTCGTAGCATTACTGAGAGAATTAAATGAGTTCCTCATCGTTCAGTATATAAAACGATCCAGAACTTACTGACTGCTCAGGACATGTTGCTAACCAGCCTCTTCATTTCCTTTCCTATGTGAACTTTGGGCACAAGTTGTGCTCACGTCTAGGCAGCCACAATATGTCTCTTGACCATAGGCCATCTTCTCACCGTGGTCTTCTCTCTCTCTGGAAATGCTCTCTGTCCATCCCTCATAGGCCTTAGGTTGCAGATCCTGGCTTAGATGTCAACTTCTTCCAGATGCTGGACTCCCCCCCCAACCTGGAGCTAGAGGGTCTTCCTTATGCTCCCCACGTTCCTGACCTGCCCTCAGTCCTGATCACACTACGCTTTTTTAACATTGAGACCAGAACCTGGCACAGAACAGCTACTCAACTACCACATAGGCTCCTGGAGAAGCTGAGGTTTGGAGCACATTTTTGCTATGCTGAAAAGCCGCCCTTGGCTTATAGTCCAGTGAGGATCCCACTGACACCTGTTCTCCAGTGCCGCTCAGGTGTTTTGTTTTGTTTTGTTTTGGTTTTTTTTTTTGGGGGGGGGGGGCATCACTGCCCTGGTGGTGGGAGTAGGAGGCCCAGCCTTTGCTCCGTGGAGCTGGAATCGAACCTCCATCCCAGTGGGTTGCAGTCCCGTGCACAACCACTACGCCACCGGGGCTCAGCCCAGGTGTTTGTACTTTTAAAGTTATTGTTGATACCACATTGCTTTGGCTGGCCCCCTTTTCCACGGACTGACAGAGCTAGTTTACTGTTCTTCTTTGAAATAAATATTCAATAACACTTCACCCACTGATGTCTCAATTCATGTGATTTTATCGGCATCTATTTTTATTTGGAACTTTACCAGTAGCTGCTGCATTTCCCGCCCTAGGCTTATACTTCAGGCAGTAAGTTTTCCCAGTGATTTTTGTGGTAAAATCAGGTGCCTCGGCTCATATTCAGATTGGTAGAGAGTGGAGTAGATACGGTATTTGTTAAATGGAGAGCTCTCGGGCAACTGAAATAATTTATTGGGTTCAGCTATTTTTATAAACTATGACTTTGGGGCAGTGGGAAAAGAGACGACATAAAGGGCTGTGCTTATTTACTCCCAAATAAACCATCCCAAGTTATGGGAAACTCATGAGCACATTTTAAAATAGTCGCTAGCACTAAACTCAAGGTAGAATTAAAACGGAAACCTATTCATATAGGTTGTTTCCTTCAAAGCCCTCGGTTGGATAATTCAAGAAAACCCTAGCTGGATGGTGGGTTAAGAAGTGAACTGCTAACCTAAAGGCTGGTGGGTCACACTAAGAAAAAGACATGACAGTCTGCTTCCAGAAGGATTGATAGCCTCAGAAACCCTCGAGGGAAGTTGTGCTCTGTCCTCCATAATCACGAGGGTTCAGAACTGACTCTGGCTGATATAATTCGAGTGTTTTCCTCCAAATGCTAATGAAGAATTTGGTTCTGCTGGTACAAAGCCAAATCAAGGCACCAACTGGGAGCTAAAATGACATAAGAACGACCTAAGAGGTGTGTTTAAAATAGACTAAGTGAGGATCAGGAAGTTCACTTTGTTAACAAGCGCACTGACGTGACCCCAGTAGAGGAGGTTTTGCTATGGTATGTCAATAAACAGTACATTTGAGTTTCTAGATGTTATTGGGCAATATATATACACCTATCTATCAAAAAAAACAGCCCTGTAGAGTATTTGTAGACTGTCCGTTTGAGAGTTCCATTCAGCTTTGGCAGTGTGAGGCACATGGCTGCCCTTTAAGGGTAGTAGGTGAAGGTTTGAACAAAAATGAATCTGGGACACTGGACTAATTAATTCAATCTGCCTAATTCAATGCCCATCTTCTAGCTTCACCCAGCACTTCCCTGCCCAGGTGGCACAAAACCATTGTGTAAAGCAATGAGCCATGAGAATAAAATACGTTCTTTTTATCCTTCTCTCTATTCTGATTTGTTGCTGATTTTAAACACTGGGGCACACACACATATACACATACACATACACACACACACACACACACACCCCAACACCAACAACTTTGCACCTGAACCAAAATCCTATTTCGTTTTGACCCACTGGTTTTATTAAGATATTAAAGTTAAAAGCAGAGAGCCAACAGGTTCCAGCTCTACTCTTTAATCTGCCACGAATGAGCAGTACTTTCCTCTTGCTTGTGAATGAAGTGAAGGAGTTAGAATGGTTTAGTGTTTGTCAAATTGCAGGTCAGGTGGTGGTCAGAACCAGCAAGGTCTGGTTTGTTTTAGTGACAAAGAATGGAACACAATAGGAAACACACATGACACAAAGCAGAAGCAAATATACTTCTGTTTCAGTTTTGTGTGTGTGTGTGTGTGTGTATGTGTGTGTGTTCAATGTCAACTGGTAGAAATGTGAAGCATTTCCTTTTTTTTTTTTTTAATTAGGCATCACGGCCCTCTGGTAGGAGTGGGAAGCCCAGCCTTGCTGCTGCTGGATTTGAACCGCCAAGCCAGTGGGCCGCAGTCCCGCACTCAACCACTACACCACCGGGGCTCAGCCCGTGAAGCATTTTTTTTTGAGCATCACTGCTCTCTGGTGGTGGGAGTAGGAGGCCCAGCCCCACTGCTGGAATTGAACCTCCGTCCCAGTGGGCCGCAGTCCCGCGCACAACCACTACACCACTGAGGCTCAGCCCGTGAAGCATTTCTTAATGTTGGATATGGGTAAAATTTATAGTTTGCCAACTGTTGGTAGGGATGTGGAGAAATTGGCCCCCTCATACATTGGCTGGTGGGAAAGTAAAACAGTGTAACTACTTTGGAAATAGTCTAGTAATTCTTCAAAAGCTTAAACATCAAGCTCCCCATGATCAGCAATTCCACTTCTTGCTGTGTACCCAAGAGAAATGAAAACATGTCCACACAAAAACTTTCCCAGTCACAGTAATCACAACAGTCAAAAAAAATGAGAACTGGTCAACTGGTGAATGAACAAACAAAACATGGCACAGTCACACAGTGGAATATTATGCATTCAACAAAAAGAATGAAGTACTGAGGTATACAGGAAGAAACTCGAAACAGGCACGAATCTTGACAACACAAGGTCAAATGAGAGAAGACAGTCAGTCACAAAGAACCAATCTGACTAGTCTTTCAAATATTTGTGGGAAATTCCACTGCCCTGTAATTCCATTTTTCCATGAACTTTTGAACCCTCTCTGTATTATATGATTGCGCCCACATGAAATCTACATAATAAGCAAATCTATAAAGATAGGAAGTGGTTGCCTAACGCTGAGGGGAACAGGGATGTGTATGATTGTTAATGGGCATGGGATTGGGCGTGGGGGAAAAGTGATAAAAATGTTGTAAACTTGTGATGTGGGTTCTACAACTCTGTGAATATACTAAAAAATCATGTAGTGGGGTAAATAGCCAAGTTGAATGGCATAAGAATGCTATTTCTTTTTTAAAGACTCGTTTAAAAGGCATGTGACTGAATCTGTCTATGATGACAGTGCTCAGGCAGTGTTCTTCGTGGGCCCCACACGATTCCCATCACCTGTCCCCACACTATGGCTGCTTGTGGCAGGGCAGTATACAGGACACAACAGTTATGTCCAATTCTAACTCTCCTGGTTGTCAGGTCCATGGTGACCTGTCTGTATTTTACTTTCCTTCTGTGTAAAATGAGGATGATATCCTAATTTGGTGAGTAGCAACTGGTGCCTTAAAAGTTTATGAGTAGCCGGGCTGACCCCCGGTCGTGTAGTGGCTGTGTGCGGGACTGCGGCCCACTGGGACGGAGGTTCAATTCCAGCAGTGGGGCTGGGCCTCCTACTCCCACCACCGGAGAGCAGTGATGCCCCGCCCCCCCCCCCCAAAAAAAAAAAAAAAAGTTTATGAGTAGCCATTTGGTGCACTTTCCTTCCATTGGGGGAATGAAGAATAATGAAAAACGAAGGACACATGAAAACAATTAGTCCAATCAACTAATCGCCAGGCAAAAATCAGGTAAGAAATATGCAATTCTTTGCAACTGAGGCAACGGTGGCCTTTAGTCCCACTCTTGGTGAAACATTTGGATTCCCTGCTACAACATCTGTCACCACCATCTGTAGTTAGAATAAAGTCCTGTCTTAGAGTCTGTTGTGTATTTCAGAAAAACTTTTGTAAAAGACAAAACAAATGAAGGGGGAAAGGTGATAAACCCATCCCAAACCTTGCTGCTCTAAAGATAAGAAAAAGGTCATAAATGTAAAACAGTACACCTGGAATGTGGCATGAGGCCAGCAGCAGACCTTGTCTGCCTTCATGTTCAAAGACACACTCAATAAGCAGTTTAGTTAGCATAACACAAAGGTGAACTTAACTTAGTTTACATGCAATATTGTCTTAAAAATAGCTGTAAGTCTCTTATGAAAAATAACTCAGAAATGTATTGTTTGCTTCAGCTGTTTGATTTTCCTGATGCAAAATTTACTTTTTATGACATTGCATAATGGACGTAGTAATAATTACTTGAAAAACTCTCCAAACCAAACTCACTACCATTGAGGCAATTCTGATTCATCGTGACCTTCTAAAACAAAACAGAACTGCCCTCCTGGGTTTCTGAGGCTGTAACTCTTACTGGCAACAAAGAATCCCCTCTATCTCCCAGAGTGACTGGTGGTTTTTAACTGCTGACCTGTGTTAGCACCTGGACACGTGACCCACTATACAACCAGTTGAAAAGAACCTTTAAAACAACAAAATTTTGGGCTGAGCCCCAGTGGCGTAGTGGTTGTGCGCGGGACTGGGGCCCACTGGGACGGAGGTTCAGTTCCAGCAGTGGGGCTGGGCCTCCTACTCCCACCACCGGAGAGCAGTGATGCCCCAAAAAAACCAAAATTTTTACTTCATAATTGTTGGAAATAACAACCCATCTCTTTTCCAATATTTATTTTAGGTACTTTGAGCAATTGCTTTTCATTCAGAATTCAAATTAAACACAAATCACCTTTTTAATATAAATGTAACTGTGTTAGACGGGGTTCTTGAGAGAAGTAAAACCAGAAAAGTTGTAGCTATACATATATATATATATTTATTTATATAGAGAGCTACCTAATATAAGAAATAAACAATCTATAAATCAGTGTAAATGGCTCAGTGCAACTTACTTCCGAAAGACAGCTAATCTACTGGTAGTCCTTCAAGTCTTGAGGGCTGCCAGGTAGTCCTCTGTAGAGAAATTCAGGCCAGCTGGCCACAGGGAGCAAAACATAAGGTGAGTTACCGGTCGTCAGCCAGATGACAGGGCCCGACAGTCCCCAGCTCAAGAGATGTATATCCCAAGAGATGTATATCCCACTAGCATGGTCAAGCAGGGCTTGAGAGAACCTCAAATCACAGCAACACAGTCCGTGGATGAGGTGTCCCATGTGTCCCATGGATTGTGTAATTTGCAAATGGAGACACAGAACCAGCAAGGCAGCCGGCTGCACACTGGCCCAAAGATCCGAGAGCAAGGAAGAGAAAGGCAGGGGGAATCGCTGAGCCATTTTTATCTCCGCCCTTCAATTAATCTCACATGTGTTCATTGGCCATGTTGGCACAACAAACCTGTCACAGTAACCTAGAGAATTTTAAAAAAAGGTGAGCCCCGATAATATATGAAATACAAATATAAATGCTGAGGTTTTAAAAGATTCCTATGCAAGTTTTCAAGTTTTACTCTTCAATTCACTCAGTGGTTCTCACAAACAGCTTTAGCAGCCACAGTGGAACCAACCCGGCCAGGGCACCTCTCTTTCCCTCTTCCACTCCCCTCCTCCTCTCTCCCTCTCCCCTTTGGCCTCTCCCCTCCAAACCTGCACGGCCATTTTCTTCACCATCTGGCCTCTTTGGGCAGAGAGATCAGAATAGGCATGGGTCTGGGCACTACAAACAACTGTGAGTTAATATTAAAAACCAAAAACCCAATGCAATGCCAGCATGTTGATTCTGTCTTAGAGCGATGCGTTAGCACAGAGGAGACCTTCCCCAAAGGGTTTTCAAGGCTTCATTCTTTTAGGAGAATCCCTGGTGGCTCCATGTTTAGAGTGCTTGGCTGTTAAACGGAAACTTGGTGGTTCAAACCCACCAGGAACTCCTTGGGCAAAAGATGAGGCGAGC
>PVJH01022627.1:0-36318 GCA_004026705.1 Nesogale talazaci
GCTCTTGCCAGAAATGTCTGAAGAATAAAGGTATCCATGGAATGACAACTGTGGGGCGAATTATGAAGGCAAGTGCCAGCAGGGATGAGTACTTGATACTATAAGCAAGAGAAACATGTTATTAAAACAACTGGGTAATGAATTTAGAACTATAGTGATTTTTAAAAAACGAGGCCATATTTCTTTTGCTCCAATACAATTTATGGTGGTCTTCCCTATTATCCTAGTTAAACATTATACAGATTTTATTTGTTTTGTTTTGTTTTTTTGGGGGGAGGCATCACTGCCTCTGGTGGTCGTGGGCGCTACCCAGTGCCACTCCTCAGAGCCGCCACTGGATTTGAACCTCTAAGCCCACAGGCCGCAGTCCCACCACCGGGGCTCAGCCCCTAGTTAAACATTAATAACACACTTTCCCTGCACCTTCTGGCTACATCCTGCATTACTTTTCTCTCTAGTTGTTAAGCATGGGCATATTACTCAAAACTTTATGGATCTTCAATTTTTCTTATCTGTTTTTAAAAAACTACCTATAGGCTAATATACTACTATTATTTCTAAATAAGATTTTATACTCATCTTGTTGAAATGTATGTGAACTTAAAAAAATAAAACTAATTGTTTTCCTGATGGAAAAAGGCCCAGTCTCTTGTAAAGAGCTACGAATGTCTCACAAAATCACTAAGGATAGATAATGAAATAATAGGACTACTTATGTTAAAACTGACTTTTGTGTCCATGTAATTTTTATTTATTTTTTTATTTTTGGGGCATCACTGCTCTCCGGTGGTGGGAGTAGGAGGCGCAGCCCCACTGCTGGAATCGAACCTCCGTCCCAGTGGGCCGCAGTCCCGTGTACAACCACTACGCCACTGGGGCTCAGCCCGTAATTTTTATTTTTAAGCTTATTGTGGATTAGGTGAAAGTTTACAGAACAGATCATGAATTTTACATTAAGTAACTCATACATATTTTCTTTCAAGTCCTCTGCAATCTCAATATATCTCCCACTTTCTCTTTTTCATGTTTCCATTCCTCTTCTTTTTTAACTGAGTGAACTTTGCTCTGGGGGTAACTGATCCCAAAGGGTTGACTATTCTATCCAACCAATAAGCTTGATCTCTTAGGATTTGAATTCTGTTCATTTCTCTCTCACTCTACTTAGGACTTTTTAGTGTTCTTTCTTAGAGCGTTTGGTCATGGTGGCTAGGTACCACCTAGTTCTTCTGATCTCAGCTACAGAGGATAAGGTTTATGTGAATAGATAAAAGCCCTTTCACAGCTGTGTACTTTTATTCATGTTGTCATGTCTGCCTTGTATTTGTTCCCTTATTTTGTTAAAGTCAAATCTGTTTCCACAATAGATACTGTTATTTGTCCATCTAGATCGATTCTTTCCCATTCTTCACCTGCTCTATTGCCAGTAAGATTGGCCAATATGGATTCTATCAAAGCTGCCATGCTGTGTGGTTTATGATTGGGTTAATGGAGGGCAGGGGGAGAGTCAGGTGTTCTCTGCTAGAACTGAACACAGGCTGTGACAGTCTCCTGTTGGGGCTCTCTGATAGCTCTCTTTTTGAATTCAGTAACATTTCCCCTTTCTTGCTCTGGGTCATGAAGTAATACAGACTCCCTGATATGACTAGCCCTGTGATAATTTAGTATCTCCTCATTGGCTACCCTAAGCATTGCATACGTTTTTATAAACAACCCTTTTATGAAAAGCTCTTTAACTAGTTTATGTGTGATATGATTCCTATTGTAATAAACATATCAACTGAAAATGTTTCAATAATCTTCATGTACAATGGGATGTCTACTGTTCATTCTAATATGTTGACATTTCAGAGTTCAAAAGCATGCTTTAGAGTTTTGTATGTAGTCATCAGTAGCAATTTATCTCACCTGTTCGCAGACTTCGACCCTTCTAAGGGATAGCAGAAGAGAGCAATGGTGGTGAGAGCTGTTTCCATGGTGTTTGTAAGAGTTCTGGTACAGCAATACCAGGTAAACCAAGAACACAACTGGCAAAAGAACTAGGACAATTATGAGTGAATATGCACGAAGTAGGAAATGGAGGCTGAAATAGTATAAAAATAGAAAATAATTCCAAATGTTGCAAAATGCACAGGAAAAAATGTTAAAAGTAATTAGATATGTCTAAACATTTTAATGAAGTTAGATCAAACACAGGTCTATAATAATTTCAGACATGTATTTGCTAAATCTAAGAAATGTATACCCATGCATGGACTTTAATGATACTGCACGTGAGTGAAATCCTAGTTCCCACTAATGAAATGTATGAAACAAGTTACTTGATGGTACATTTCATGGGAGGATTGAAATTCCTTACTAGAGCCTCCTAGTTTCCTCCAACTATCTTAACTTTGTCAACAGGAGTATTTTGAATTTTTTAAAAATTAAAATTCTCAATGACCTTGGAGTGTTGCTTTACTTCTCAATGAACAAAACAAGAGAATTTCTGTCAGAAAATAATACATTTTAATTTAAAAATGGATAAGCCAGTTTTTGGAAAAATGTAGAGTCAGAAACATCACTAAGTTTCTAAAACAAAAGAAACTTGCTAGTTGAGGCAATATTTCTAAGCAGGTGGAACTAGATTCCTATCTCCTCAAATACAGCCTTTAAAAACCATTCTCAATCAGGATGGATGAGCCCCCTCGGGCCAGTGGTTAGATTGGAACTACTGGATGAGTGAGAGAAGGTGGGGTAGAGAGATGGAACCAGCTGCAAGGATCTACATATTACCTGTCTGGAGGGCGGGCATGGGGGATTGGGTTGAGGGAGGTGTCGGGCAGGGTAAGATATGATAGAATAATAATGATTTATAAAGTATTGAAGGTTGATGGGGTAGGAAGAGCAGGGGAACAGGGGAAGAGTTGGAGGAACTGACACCAGGGGCTGGGGGAAAGGGCAGAGGTTTGGAGAATGATGACGCCAGCGGACGTGCGAGGGTTCTTGTCACAGTATGTTTATTTATGTATTGGAAAAATGATGTTCGAGCCCCTAATAAAATGATTTTTTTTTGGTGGCATCACTGCCCTGGTGGGAATAGCAAGCCCAGCCTTGCTGCTGGATTTGAACTGTCCACTCTGTGGGCCGCAGTCCCACAAACTACCACTAAGCCACCAGGGCTCAGCCAATAAAATGATTTTTAATTAAAAAAAAAACTACACTTAAAAAAAAAAACTGTCCAAAAAAAAAAAAAAACCATTCACAATTTTCACACAGCCCTCCCACTAAGTTAGAAGACCCTAGGACTGTTACTGTCTGCCTTCCCCAGAGACTGGGAAGGCACGACTGCCTCTGCCAACTACTAGAGATGGTGCCTTCAGCAGGAAAGGGAAATGTACGTATAAACTCATATATAAGCTTTTATAAGTTTTACTTATGTAAAAATTCATGAGTTTTCCAGCACTTTAGTGCAGTTTTACTCATGTATCAGTTTGTGTGTGTGTGTGTGTGTGTGTGTGTGTGTGTGTGTGTGTGTAAATTAAAGAGCAAGTTTATTAAAGAGAAAGAGAAAAACAAAGGAAAAAGAAGAAAGACCCGCACACGTTGAGAGGGAGAGAGATATTCGGGTCGCCTTATACTCGAGTATATAAAATACAAGAATAAAATACAGAGACTGGCTTTATCCCTTCGTCATCCAGGACTTAATTCCTAAAGGAGCCTGATGGCACTGTGAGTTAGGCATTGGGTTGCTAAGTTTAGCAGTTCAAACCCACTACTGCCATCCTTTGAGAGAAAGATGAGGCTGTGTGCTCCTTCTTTATAGTCTCAAAAGCCCTCTATAGGGTCACTGTGTATCACAAAGGACTAAAAGCAATGGAGTTTTTTTCATAGACTAATTGCTAAACTAGCATTTTTCTTTTTAACACAGGTGACAGAAATATACCTTTTAATTTATTAATGACTTAAGTTCCAGAAATGAGTTGGTTAATGTGTTCAATTGGATTTGGAGTATATTTTTTAATAAAGATAATATTTTTAAAATAGTAGATTTCCATACAAGTTAGTTCATCCAAGCCTATCTTACAACACTACAGAATCCAACACTTTTCAAAACATTGAATAGGAGATGTTAGGAACTGCTCCACTTTGAAAGAAGCAAAAGATAGGTTTTTCACACTAAATTCACTCCATTATGAGTTCACCTATTTCAAATGTTCTAGCCATATGTGAAAGGCTTTCAGGAAGAAGGTATTTCTCTGGCCCCCTCAAGCAACTAGAGTAATAGTGAACAAAAAGGGGAGAAAATCAAAGGCATCGTTGGTTCTGTGGGGTTTCTAAGGTTGAAATCAATGTGGCAAGCTATGTGGCATAACAAGGGGTTATCCCCGCCAAAAAAACCCTGAATATTTTCCCCAATGCTATGTATTCAAATTTTAAAACAAAACAACCTTATCACCTTCAAAGTACTCTTACACTTAATGCATTTGTCATATCTGCGACTCCATTTTTACAAACATTTTTCAAACTCATCTGTTTGAATAGCTCACAGCACCTCCCTAGTTTTTTTCTTTACCTCTTCTATGTCATCAAATTGCTGTCCTTTCATGTTCCTCTTCATTCGCAGAAACAAAACGAAGTCTCATGAAGCAAGGTCAGGTGAGTGAAGTGGGCAAGAGAAGCATGCTGTTTTTTGCCAACAATAGGCATCCTGAGATGGTTGCGTTGTGGTGCACAAACCCCATGCCTAGCACAATTTACGTCTTTTTTTGTCACACTGTTACACTATCTTTTTTTTGGTGGTGGTGGTGGGGGGTGCGCATCTGTGGTCATGGGAGCTGCCCAGTGCTGCTCCTGAGAGCCGCCACTGGATTTGAACCGCCAAGCCCGTGGGCTGTAGTTCCACACTCAACCACTTATGCCACCGGGGCTCAGCCCCCTAGAACATTTTCTAAAGGAACCATTAATCTATGGATTTCATGTACAGGGAAACAAAAAACATGACAAAGCCTCCAAAACTAACAATAACAAAGTAGAACAGAGTAAAAACTTCAAAAAGAAATCAGCAAAGTAATAAAGACTCGAACAAATTTCAATGGATCATACAGAAAATCAAATTATAGGATGTTAAATATTAGACTAATGGCATCTGCAACAATCCAATGCATTCTGCATGATAGCAAGGCTGTTCAGATCCCTGGTTCATGTTCAGAAGGGATTCACCAGGGGCTTAATCCAAAGGTATTTCCCCTTCACTTTATTTTTTTTTAAACTGAAACAGCTTTAAAGTGATTCAAGATATATATATAACTTATCTTCTGAAATTGTTTTGGGAGTCTGTTTTATGCCTATATGAATTAGGTAATTACCATACAGTTTCTAATGTGTTTAGAACTTACCACCCATCTGGCTATTTCCTGACTTTCTAGTTGCTTCATTAATGAGTAAAGCTTCACATCTGCTACAGCTGATAGAAGTGCTTGGGCAAGTCTAGGAATCCAAATCTTCAATTGTTTAAAACAACAAAAAAGAAAAGATACATTAACCAAAGCATCTGCTATTTCACAATGAATTTTTATCAAAAAAGCTGATCTTCACAATTAAGTGAAAACCATTTTTAGAACAAAAAAGACATAGTTCTTCTGGGGAAAAAACCCCCCCAAAAAACAAAAACTAATTTTCCCACAAGGATTTTATTTCTCATGGAAATACTGAGTAGTTTGTTAAAGCACACTTTGCAATAAGCAGAACACATCTTTTATAAGCTTTTAGAGTACAGTTTGTGAGGTATCACAGTAAGTATATATTACCTCCTTTAGTCTTAACAATTCTATGAGGTACGTACTATTTTATTCCTGCTTTACTAATTGTAAAATAACAGGTTAACTGATTTTCTAAAGGCTGAGCAGCTCGTATGGGAAAGTCATGATTCACACGATGTGAACCTGACTCCAAAGCCTATCTTCTCAACTGTCAAGCTGCACTGCCACCACAGCAATGTAGATAATAAAATATACAATACTTTAAAAAAGTACAAATATTCTAAAATTATAAAAATATTTTATTCAGATGACATGATTCAATGTATTATACTTGAAATTACAGTTAAAAAATTCCCATGATACACATTAGATTGTTGAGAGTTTTTAAAGATGCATCAGTAACACTTGCTGCAACACAAAGGGATCATTCAAGTGATGGGCTTCTTTTATTTTTTTTTTATTTTTTTATTTTTTTTGTGATGGGCTTCTTGAAGGGTTATGTAGAAATCTTAAATTCTGTCAAAAGTAGATTTTAGCATAACGCAAAGTAACTAGAATTGTAAATGCCTAGTCCTGATGGTGTAGTAGGTTAAGCACTCAGCTAACCATAAGGTTGATGGTTCAAGCCTGTATGCTGCTTGGAGGGATAAAGATGAGGATTTCTGCTCCTGTAAAGATTTACAGTCTGCAAAACCCAAAGAAGAAATTCTACATTTCCCTATAACATCACAGAATTAGAACTGACTCGAGGGAAAGTACCTGGAGTCATTAGCATTCTCTGTAAATGGTAAGCTACCATCATTTTCCAGGCTGTAGTAAGACCTTATAAGGATTAATAATAGTTGCAAATGGCTTTTGGAAAATGAAAGTAAGTAAGAAGGGATGAAGAGAATGAACAGACCTGGGTAAATGTGGAGTTTGTTAAAGTTTGGGCTGCTATTTACCATTCTCTTCTAGCTCCTGTTCTTTAAACTCCAGAACCTTTCTTTAAGTTCCAAGAGTCAAATGCCCTTGTCTATCTTGATATTTCAAAGCGCCCCCAGTGGTGCCCTATTTCAGTCTCCTTGCTTCCTATCTTATGTTCTAAACCAGCATCATTCAATAGAAATATGAAATAAGCCACATAGGACATTTTATGGCAGTCACATTAAAATAAAGGTGAAATTGTCATAAACTCTTTCATCCAATACATCTATCATTTCAGCATTTAATATACAATTAGAGCAACATTTTTCCATACTAGATCTGACATCCAGTGTATATTTTATACTTAGCTACTAGTCCACTACTCACAAAGGCACATTTCAAGTGTTTCTCAGCCATTTGCACGAGTGGCACAAGGAGCTCATGTAGTAAGGTGGGCCAACTGCAAGGTTGGCAGTTCAAACCCACCAGCCACTGTGGGGAAGAGGCGGAGCTCTCTAGTATCAGACATCCTACATAGATCAGAAACCCTTCATTATGAGACAAAATTGACTTGATGGCAGTGGGTTTAGTTTTTTTGTTTGTTTGGAGGTGGTAGCATCATTAATGGACAGTGAGCCTTCCCAATTCTAAATATATATTCTATATTTAAGTAATCAATCCAGAGTGTGAATGACAGAATTGTGCTAATAGATCTCTACCCGGTCAACTTCTAGGTCAGAACTTTTTTTTGGTTTGTTTTTTGCATCACTGCTCCTGGAGAGCTGCCGCTGGATTTGAACTGTCAACCCTGTGGGCTGCAGCCCTGCACACAACCACTGCGCCACCAGGGCTCAGCCAGAATTGGTGTTTAAGGAAGCAACAGTTGACTTTGGTTCACAAATGCCTCAGCTATAGGTTGAAGTTTGTGGATAAGTACTGAGTTATTTGAATAGGAAGTTTTTCTGATTTTCTTGCAGACCCCTTCATTCATAATCTAAACTATGCTTGAGATATGCAATGCCTTCATGACATTATGGATATTTACTTATGGTTCTCGACTTTAGGAATATAGGTAATTCCTAGGATATAGCTGTCCAAATTCTAACTACTGCTCCTTAATATTATAATTTCCTCATACTTTGAAGCGATTGTCAAACCCCTACTCACAAAACAATCTTCATCGGAATCACCTTTGCTTGTGCATGTTGAGTTTTTAAATTACTGAAAAGACTTCTAGCTATTTCTTTTTTATTTTTTTTTGGGGGGGGGCATCACTGCCCTCTGGTGGTGGAAGTAGGAGGCCCAGCCTTTGCTCCGTGGAGCTAGAATTGAACCTCCATCCCAGTGGGCCGCAGTCCCCCGCACAACCACTACGCCACCGGGGCTCAGCCCCACTATTTCTTAAAGTAAAAGTTAAGTAAGAACTGTATGCATCTGTCCTGCCTTATGGACAAGTTCGACTTTAACAGCCACTTAGCAAAGGATTGTAACCCTGGACTACCCATACTCTGTATAATTTAGTGCCAACCCTGAGGGGGAGGAAAGGGAGGTCACACCAGTCTCCCAGTCAATGGGAGAAATCTTCACACTGTTCTAAATTCTTCAGCTCTATGGTCTTCCCATGTGAAGCATGCTTGACTGCTCTGATCCTTGTTTCTCCATGATGAGGAATCCTGTATCATTTGTACAAGCCTGCCTTGAAACAATGCTCCTGAACTGAGCACCTTTCCAGACTCCAAAAGCACCTCATGATTCGGACTCGTTTTGAAATAGGGAGCCACCCCTGCTAGCCCCCTCTAGAGAGAAAGCTGGGAAGGCTCCAATTTCTAGACCAACTTGATGACAACTGAGAAGCCTGAGATTGAGATAGAGAAGATTTTGCATCCATTCATGCACTTCTTCAGGAATTTGCTCCAGAGACGCATGGTCTAAGAATTAAAACCATAAATAAATTACAATTCCTGGCAATCCCACTATGCAGAACAGAACTGATGCATATGGTTTTCAAGGCTGTGATGTTTTAGAAGCAAATCATCAGACTTGTGTTCCAAGGCACCTCTGAGTGATTCAACCAGCAAACTTTTGCCTAGTAGACACGTACTTAACACTCAGGGACTCCAATTCCTGCATCATCCACTGACTTCATTAAGTTTTCATCAGATTAATTTTTCTATGTCTTTCACTACTAAGTCCTATCTGGGTCTATATAGATTTACTCTTTACAAGTTCATATAACCACTTACAAGTTAAAATAAAAAAGCACTGATCTCAAGTATTCATTTATATTAAAATATTAAGTTTAAATCATTGTAAAATGTAATCATTCTTAAAAGCTGCTCATCTTAACAGGATTCCTGAGGACTCTCATGCGCAATTTCACCTTTTAGCTTTACTGAAGACTTACACCTCGTAGCATACCGTTGGGAACGTAAGCTTCCAAGATAGAGCGAGATCTCAGCAGCAGTGGCTGGTTGAACAAACTTCCTGGGACCAATAATATTTAATTCACACTCATTTTCAAAAAAGGATGGAATAAATTAACTTTTTATAATGACAAGTTATTTTTATTTTATTTATTTTATTTTTTTTAGGCATCATTGCCCTGGTGGTGGGAGTAGGAGGCCCAGCCTTTGCTCTTGGGAGCCGGAATTGAACCTCCATCCCAGTGGGCCGCAGTCCCACACACAACCACTACGCCACCAGGGCTCAGCCTGACAAGTTATTTTTATTTAAACTTACCAGCAACTGAACGTTATCTTGCCCCAAAAGATGCAGAATCTTGTAAATGCTTGCAAAGATTAAGGGATAAGTATAACCCCTCAATTTTTCTGTCCATTCCCAGGTCAAGTAACCATAATTGGTAATATTAAGGATTAAATTTCATGGAGTATTGAAACAAAACATTTTTGCATTCGTGTATAAAATGAAAATTTTATTTTCATAATGGAGCTTTAAAACACAGATGTGTTCGACTGGATATCTGAATTAAAAATGCAGTTGTCCAAATAAACTTTTTTTTTTTTACTGTATTCCTCTATTCAATCATGGCTGCCATATGCAGGCAGACAGAAAGCATGAGGACATTTTCTCTTGCATCTGTAGAAAACCTAAGAGTAGACGGTACTTGCTCCAGCTCTGTCAAATAGATGCTTCCAAATAAACTCTTAACTTCCTCAGAGCAATGTGCTTTTAATTCATTTGTGTCTTTCAAAGCACTGAGCGCTGCTAGGGACTAATATATGCTAATTAAGGATTGGAGCCATGATATTAACATAAAAAAATCTATAGAAAGTAAAAGCATAAAATAATGGCATCCTTGAGTTAAAATATATTTGGGAAAAATAAGGAAAATTAATTAGAAATAGCTAAGTAAGAGTGAACACCATTCCTAAAATGACAACATAATCTAAACAGGAAAGAAAATACAAAGGATATTTGAAAACCATATAATGTGCAACTTCAAGTGACTGCCAGTATTCATCTGGAACAAAGCTTGTCTGAACTAAAAAGCAGTTAAAAATTCTTAAAGCTATGGTAAACAAGACCAGATAAATGTTTTCACCAAGAAGATCTGAAAAGCAAAAACAAAACAAGTAATTGTGGCATAAAGAATCCTGCAAATTCTACATGGCAGAGCTTAAATTGTTAACACTTTGGTGGGCTTCCTGCACATTAGGCCATGGTAGTGGAATCTGGCACTTCCACACCACCGCAGTTCCAAAGCATCCCCTGGCTGACAGTTAAACTAGAGTACAACCTCATCACAAACCCCTCTTCAACCAGCCTTTCATGCAATCTGTTACAGAGACTATGATCTATGAAAAGGACTGCTAACTGTAATCTTAGATTGCTCCACATGTGTACCTAGTGAAATAAACCCCAACTACCAACAACAAGCTGCTTACTAATTTAAGTTTTTGAAAACTTCGTTGCCAACATTAAAAAATATTTTAAATTTACAAATTTCCAGTATTATAACTTAGAGAGAGCTTAACTGGCACCATCTGATTGGTATCAGATTATACGCTGCACCCTTTTAAATGGGACAGATGGTCTTGGGAAGCTCCAGTTTTCAGACCTGACTATCAGCGTCCTGCCAGAAAGACAGGCTTTCTACTCCGCTGGAATGACAATGTGGGAAACAACCTGGGGCAGTTCTACCCTGTCCATAGGGGGTCACTGTCAGTCGGTGTCACCTGCATCTGTTTGTTGTGTCCAGCATCCTGGGTATTTGAGTTGACAGCATGGTTCTGACCTCCTGCTTGTCCTGTTACCTCCTGCTCAGGGTTCCTACCATTGTCCTCGCCTATTCTCCAGATAGTTACGTTTCTCAGACAACTGGCATACTCAACGTATGCATGCCCCATCCACACGTTATCTTTCTGGAACACTTAAAAGCAAACGCTGAATTTTTGTCCTGATGTCAGAGAAAAAAACTGCAACACCCCTTTCCTCCATTATCCTTTACTGGACAGTACTCAGAACCGGCCCTTGACCAACTCTGCTCGCCAACCGAAATGTTGACCTGCATTTAAGAACCAAGCCAAATTCAGTGCGGTCGAGGACACAGCGACCCTGTACGGCACAGAACTGCCCTCTGGTTTAGAGACCTTTTCCTAATGGGAGTAGAACGCCTCATCTTTCTCCCTGAGGTGCGGCTGCTGATTTCACACTGCTGTAGTCAGTTGCTCAACGTGTAACTAGCATGCTGTGGGGAAACAAGGGTGCGAGTTCGGGCCCAGCGACACCTGCTCCCAACAATCCTTTTCTTTCCTCCCCTCTTCATTGAACAAAAAACGTTCGGCTCTTTGCAGATCTCAGGTTGTCAAAGGCGAAATTGAGCATTCTTTCACGCCGTCTCCAAAATATACACATGTACTAAGTGAGTGGGGAGACCCTCAAACTAAATATCCCCCTGAAAGATAAATCTTTCACTTCCGGGGATGACTTCCCTCTAAGTAACCTCACATCCGGATGTCCCTGGGAAAAAGCAGTGGGGCGGAAGGAAGTCGAATGGGTCCTATTCCAAGACTGCGCCCTGTGGCTGCTCCGGGGAGAGAGGGATCTTGTGTATTTACAGGTGAGGACACTGAGGACATCCAAAGTTAGATGGTGGCTCCATCTCAAAGACGGGAGTCGCCGACTCACTCGACACGGCTGCGGACAGGCGGGCTACGCCTGCGGGGGTCGGGGGGGAGCCGACAGCAGCGGGCAGCGGCGCCCCGGCACCTCCACCCAGCAGATGGAGCCCGCGCGCGAATCCCCCGGCTGCCGCCGCCGCGCCCCGCGGACCCCTCCTACTCACCCCAGCGGGGGCCGCCGCTCGCCTCCTGGGCCCGCAGGTACAAGGCCGATTTTCTCTTGCGCAGTTTCGTCTTCCGAGAGCGGGTCTGGAGGCCGCGGAAGAAGAGGCTGCGCTCGCCGCTCTCCCGCTCCATCCCGCCCCTGCTTCTGGTCTAGACCCGCCGCCGGGGCCGAGCGCGGGCCCTGCCCCCTGCGGGAGGCAGCGGAGGTAACGCGCGTGGCTCTTCCGCACGCTAAGTTTGGTGTCTGCAGCGAGCCGTCGTTCGCGGGCGCGGGGAAAGCCGGGAAACGGCCACACTCGCCCGGCTCCCCGCCCCCTCGCGCGTTCTCCGCCGCGGGTCGGTGTGCGCCTCCCGCTGCCGTTGCCTGCCTGCCTGCCTGCCTGCCGGCGCCGTGGTTTCCGCTCCGTTGCCATCGCGAGCCGCGTGTGGAAACCGCCGCTTGGAGCCGGCCTTCCCCTCCGCGGGGGCGTCCCGCGGGCGCCGAGCGTCAGGGGTGCCTGGTGATACTGGGGCTGAGGTTGGTCAGCGGAAACGTCCGTGTGACGTCACATGGTGTGCCAGCGCGATAAATACGTGTGGAACGAGGGAGGCCGGCTAAGGGACATTGAATCCTTTGTACAGATGTGCACACCGAGGCCACAGGTGATGTGGTCAAGGTCTGGGTGAGCTAGTGCCCCCATGGGAACCGTCCTACTTCCGGATGATTTTTATCAATTGTCCACGAAATGCTTTCCCTCCATCCCCAGTACTTTTCAGAATCTGTTGAATTAAAACGGGCCTCATGCCGTTGAAATTTGTATCTAGTCGACAATGGACCCCCAGGGGTATGGTAGATTCCAACTCTAAGCGAATTTATAGGATGTATGAGCCTTTTAAAATCTTTTCGGAGTCGTCCCCGTCAGTAGAGCGGTGAGTAGCCCCGCCTGTCACGGTGGAGACCAGGGTTTGATTCCCCCGCGGGGAGGCCCGCACCCACTGGGCTGGCGGTTCAAATCCAGCAGCAACTCTCCAGGAGCAAGACTGGGCCTCCTCCTCCCACCAGAGGGCAGTGATCACCGCCCCCCCCCCCAAAAAAAAAATCTTTTGGAGAGCAGAAAAACATCATCTCCCGCACAGCAGACTCCTGGAATTTGAACCGCCAACATGGCGTGGAGCTATCCAAAATTACCTGGTAGCGCCATCAGGACTTCTTAATCAATAGTAAAGACCTGGAGGAATGGGATTTTTATTTCCACTTTATTTTATTTTACAATGTAGGACTGTGAAAGGAATAGGAATTTCTCATACTGGTTCTGTCACAAGAGAATTTTGACTTTGGTGGGGTTGCGCTTGAACATAGCCAATTGTTTACAACGGCCAGTTGGGTATGTTGTTATAAGAAAGAAAACATGGAAATCCTTTGCTTTGCTTTCCTCACTTGTAAATAGATATTTAATTTCAGAAACCAAGGTGTTTCAGTAAGAATTATCCAAGAACTTGACTCAATTTTCTGATGAGAGTAAAACCAGCCAAATTTCCATTGTATTTTTGTCAAAACCCAAGCGGATGGATTGACTTGCACCCCACCCAGGTATCATATAGAGAGCACGCCTTGTTAGGCACCCTAGAGTCTGATTTTGACTCCTCTTCGTGTCTTGTTAACGGAAAATTGCCCCAGAGATTCTTTAGATTATAATTTTTGAGGAAGCACATCACCTGTGCTTTCTCCTGTGAAGTTAAAAATTAGGTTTGAATCACCAACTTTTCAGTTAGTAGCTGACACTTAAAAAAATGTTTTTTGTATTAAGGACCCCGGATAGCACAATCAGTTTGTGATAGGTTGCTAGCCAACAGATGGGCAGGTTGAACTCTGGGAATATAGCTGTGGCTCCCTGGAAGATGGGCTTCGATAGCTCATCTCTGTTGTGTACCAAACCCCACTGGGGGTTACCTTGAGCCTTTAAAACAGGGGTCCTCAAACTACGACTTTTGGGTCATGTGGCCCACCGAGGCCATTTATCCGGCCCGCCGGGTGTTTTTGCTGCTGCTGCTGTCCTGCTTAGCTGCTGACATCCTGAGCCCGCAGTGAATTTGTTCATAGTTGGTTTTTTTAACTGTAGTCTGGCCCTCCAACTGTCTGAGGGACTGTGAACTGACCCCCTGTTTAAAAGTTTGAGGACCCCTGCACATTAGCAGCATTGTTAAGGGGAAAAAATCATAGTGACTTAAAAAATTAAACACAGAAGGGCTAATATTAAAAAGTGACCGCTCTCTGACAGTGTTTGCCTACGGCGTTGATCTCAGGAATCCTGGTAATGTAGTGGGTTTTGAGTTGGCCTCATAACCGCAAAGACAGCAGCTCAATATGAACAGCCCCTCTTGGGAGGGCTGTGTGTGTGGTGGGGGTTGGGGGGGCGGAGGTGAGGCTTTCTCCCCCGGAAAGAGTTACAGCTTCAGGAACCCAGGGGCAGTTCTGTTTGGCCTTACAGGGTTGCTGTGAGTGGAATCTACTCATTGGCAATGAAGTGGGTTTTTGTTTGGATGGGCTGCAGTCTTCAGGAGCTACCACTTTGTTTCTTTTAGTAGTTTAGTGGTGCTGGTAGCATGGTGGTTATGTGTTGGGCTGAGATCTGCATGGTCAGCGGTTTGAAATCACTAACCGAAACTTGGAAGACAGACTGGGCTTTTAGATATTTTTAAAAGACATAAAGAGAATGCACATTTTCCCCTTTGTGTCGATTTATATTGAGACATTTCACTGTAGATTGCTGAAGAGTTACCCCAAATCTCGCATGTTCCCGTCATGAGGGGCTATCAAGGTGGTTCTGAGCACAGTTACTCTGTGTGGAACAGAAGACAGCACTGCCTGCTATCATAAAGTGAGTGATGTTTAGGGGACACAAGTATTGTTGACACCACAGCAAAGTAGTAACAAGAAATCTTAAAAGGACAGTGTGGTAAAGTATTACTTCCCCTTTTCTTTTGTATGCAGGTCTGAAAATATTTCCTGGATTTGGGATTGCAGTCTTTTAAAACCACCTTTCCTTGTGCTGAACCGACAATGTTTGGAAGATTGACTCGTCCGCAACTGCTTTTTGCTGGTCTACTTGGCGTTGCTGGAGGAATTTATATTTATCAACCAATATTTGAACAATATTCCAGAGATCAACAGGCACTAAAAGAAAGGGCGAAATTGTCATATGAATCTGAAAAGAAAAGTTAAGCCTGCATGGAGTTGAATGAACTGTACTCATTGCTTAAAGTGTTTTGTAATTTCATATTGGCTATAAATAATCTAGTGAGACCTCATTTTGAAGATTTAAAAAAATCACGGAAAATTTAAATGACTTTTATATGCACTGTCAATTTTAATGGTTAATATACTTTAACTTGCCATTTTATGCCCTATATTGAGATGGATTAATTCTCTTAAGTAAAAATGAATATCTTTTGTGTGTGTGTGTGTGTGTGCATCACTGCCCTCTGGTGGGAGTAGGAGACCCAGCCTAAAAATGATTATCTTAAGAAATATATTATTTCTTAAAATCACAAACCCATTGTCATTGAGTCCCTTCTGGCTCATAACCTGTTAAGGCAGACTAAAACTGCTCCATCGGGTTTAGCAGACGTCCACATCTGACAGCAGCTTACAGGTTTGAACTACCAACCGTATAGTTGGCAGGTGAGTGCTTAAACCCCTTGCCCACAAGAACTCTTTGTTTCCTAGTTGGAGTTCATTTTGGGGGAATTTATGCATTATGATAGGTATAAAGTAGTTCATTTTATGCGTATAAAGTAGCTGAGAATGGCTTTGGAGGTCAGCGGTTCTCAACCTGTGAGTCGAGACCTGTTTGTGGGGTTTGAAGGACCCTTTCACAGGGGTTGCCCGATTCATATCAGTAGCAAAATTACAGTTATGAAGTAGCAACAAAAATAATTTTATGTTTGGGGTCACCACAACATGAGGAACTACATGAAAGGGTCGTGGAGCATTAGGAAGGTTGAGGACCACTGTTACAGGCGAACTAAATTAGCTGACTACATCAGAAGAACGCCTTGCAATAGCATACCGTTTGTTTAAAACATTTCAAGGTCCTTGGGTAATGCAAGTCATCTGAGATTGACTGTTAACCTCAAGGCTGCCAGTTTAAGCCTACACAGTGGGACCCCACTTGTATACAGGTCACGCCAAGAATACTCTGTGGAGCTGCGCTCCTCTGCCCCTCACTGCGGGCTCGGGGAATGCGCTCGGTACTCAAGCAGTCTTGTTCTGCCGGGGCTCTCTCAATCTCCGCAGAATGGAGAAAGAACTGAGAGCTGAGGGTCACTCTATCAGATTGAGGCTTTAGAGAGGTATCACACAATACAGGTATCACACAGACGACATCTGTAATGGATTAAGCAAATTTGCTTTAATGGTGGTAAGGAAGAAATTTGTTATGAAGGTATTCACATAGTTAAAATGTTTTTAAAATTCATTTTATTGGGGAGGCTGAGCCCTGGTGGCATAAGTGGTGGAGTATGGGACTGCGGCCCATGGGCGTGGCGGTTCAAATCCAGCGGCGGCTCTCAGGAGTGGCACTGGGTAGTGCCCACGACCACCAGAGGCAGTGATGCCTCAAACAAACAAAAACCACAAAATTCATTTTATTGGGGGCTTTTAAAAATCTTATAACAATCCATCATTCAATTGTATTAAGCACATTTGTACATAGCTGTCGTCAACATTTCCAAAACATTTTTTTTCTACTTGAGTCCTTGGTATCAGCTCCTCTTTTTTTCACCTCCCTCCCCCTAAAATGTTTTTGAAGTTGCTAAGGGTTGACTGTCTTTAACAATGTCAACGGGCACTTTAAATCTAGTGATGCACAAAATACTTTGTCAAAACATTTATTATCTTGAAAAGTCTTTTTTTTTTTTGGGGGGGGGGGTGCATCACTGCTCTCCGGTGGTGGGAGTAGGAGGCCCAGCCCCACTGCTGGAATTGAACCTCTGTCCCAGTGGGCCGCAGTCCTGTGCACAACCACTACGCCACCGGTGCTCAGCCCTTGAAAAGTCTTTTTTAATCTCAGCTATCTGTATTAGGGGAAACAGACATGGATAATTTAAACAAAGTGAAAAAAATTTGGAGTAATACATTTATTTAGAAATCAAACAATATAGAAATAAACAAGGTAGAAATCATCCCTGTGTAAATTGAGTTAATTAGTACCTTTAACGGTTTGTATGAGAAAGAGGAGACGTTTTGCTGCCCACAGAGATTTGTACTCTTGGGGTAAACTCCAGAGTCACCAGCAGTTGCAATTGACCCAGTGGCAGTTTTTGTTTTTTTTCAACAGTATGACTTTTTTGAGACATATCTATAAAGGGATGCCATCTATCATATCACAGGCTTGTCTTTGCTTGGTTACAAGTAAGTTGAGATTCTTTATGTTCTAATCCTGACATTCAAACTGAGGGATCAGTCCCTGTGTAAGATAAGAGAGATGCTTAAGTTTATACCTACATGAAAACTTGAATGTGAGGGTTCATTGCAGCATTCTGATAGTCAAAAGGTGGACACAGCCCAAATGTTCATTAACAGATGAATGGACATTTGGGATGGTAAATACACAAAAATATATATACATACAGTGGAATATGATTCAATCACAAATGGTTTACATGATATATATGTATATAAAATCATCTAGGTACTATGATAAAGTAGGTTCATGTCTGCCAGCAATGGGGAATTTAAGGATAGAGGGCGCCTTAGTAAAACAGAAACCAGTAAGATTATAGGGCAAAATTTATGTGATATGTTTATTGTGTCAACCTATTAATAATGTTGCAGTTTAATAGAAGGACAAAGTGATAAATGGCCCCGTGAGCCTTACCTGTCTTTCTCTTGCTCTCTGAAGATGGGACCACTGTGTGGCTACCTTAGCTAGTTTTCTGCCTCAGCTTGCAAGCTACATTGCCTGTGAGACACCCAACCCACAGACCATGTCACTATAGTTTGAGGTTCCTTTGAGATGTGCTTCACCACACTGTTGGTGTGTACATTGCTTGAGCTGGGAAATGTTGGACCCTGTCATCTTGCTTTGCTGACTGTAGGTGATCTCCCCTGCATATTGCTCTACAGAATACTCAGGTGGGGACAATAATAGAGAAACTGGGTCGGGATTGTACAGTCTGACCCAACCCCACCATGGCAAAACACTAAGGGTGTGCAATAGCATGGAGTTCTCGAGGGAGTGCCAAGAATATCCTTTGGGGCCAGGGTGTGGCACCCCATTGGAGTCAACCAGGGGATACTCCTGGCTGTCACCGAACAGACCTTGAACTATTTACAGGTTTTTTTTAACATATATATATATATATATATATATATATATATATAGGACATGGTTCTTTTTGTTTGTTATCGTTTTATCTTTGGTTGCTTCATCTTAGGATGCCTGCTTTTTTTCTAGTACATATTGATAGCTCTGCAGGTCTATCTAGATAAGGTAGGCTGGATGAACAGTCTGAAGGAGAAAATGACCGGACTGATGGTTCGGGAAGGGGGGGGACATGGGAGAAGGGGAGGCGGGGGGGAAGGTGGTGTTGATGAACCCAGGGATAAGGGAACAACAAGTGATTCAAAATAAATGACAAGGTGGGTGTGAGAGGTTTGATAGGGATTGAGCAAGAGTAAAACAAAAGAAAAAATACTGAAACCCCAATGGAGGCTGAATATGACAGTGCAGCAAGAGGAAAGAGCTGGTGGGTAAAAGGCATTTTTAGAGGTCTAAATACAGGTATGTATATAGGTGAATATATATGATGATGGGGAAATAAGATCTATGTGCATACACTTACAGGGTTAGTATTAAGACAGCAGATGGGCATTGGACCTCCACTCAAGTTCTTCCTCAATGTAAGAACACTTTGTTCTATTAAATTGGCATTCCATGATGCTCACCTTCCCAACATGATGACTGAAGACAAATGTGTACATAAGCATAAACGAAGAAAGCTGATGGTACCCAGCTGTCAAAAGATATAGCATCTGGGGTCTTAAAGGCTTGAAAGTAAACATGCAGCCATCTAGCTCAGAAGCAACAAATCCCACATGGACGAAGCACACCAGCTTGTGTGACCATGAGGTGTCAAAGGAATCAGTTATAAGACTTCAAAGAACTGAAAATCATAACGTTTCATGCCCACCTTCCTGATATCATTACTGAAGACAAAGGTGTGCATAAGCAAGTGTGAAGAAAGCTGATGGTGCCCGGCTATCAAAAGATACAGTGTCTGGGGTCTTAAAAGTACTTGAAAGTAAACAAGCGTGCATCTAGCTCAGAAGCAACAAAGCCCACATGGAAGAAGCACACCAGCCTGTGTGACAATAAGATGTCGAAGAGTTCAGGTATTAGGCATCAAAGAACTAAAATTTATATCATTATAAATGAGGGGAAGTACAGGTGGGGGGGTCAATCAATAGGTAAAGCATCAGTCCCTTACAGAGGGGTTGTAGGGAGGGGAAGAGCCAGTCAAGGTACAGTGTAGCAACAATGAAATATGCAACTTTCCTCTAGTTCTTAAATGCTTCCTACCACCATCATGATCCCAATTTTACCTTACAAATCCAGTTAGACTAGGGAATGCACACTGGAGCCGGAAACAGTTAATTCAGGACAGTTGATTCTTTCAGGACCAGGGGTGCGAGTGGTGATGCCAGGAGGGTGGAGGGAAGGTGGAGTAGAAAGGGGCAACCTATTATAGGGGTCTACATATCACCACCTCTCTGGGGTACAGACAATAGGGAAGTGGGTGAAGGGACACATTGGACAGTGTAGGATGACAAAATAATGCCAATTTGTAAATTGTTAAGGATTCATGAGGGAGGGGAAATAACGGGAGCTGTTACTGGGGACCTAGGAAGAAGGAGAATGTTTAAGAATGATGATGGCAACAGATGTGCAAATGTGGTCTGCATATAATTGATGTATGTATTGATCGTGATAGGAGTTGCATGAGCCCCAATAAAATGACATATATATATATAAAAATAAAGAAATCCATGAAGAAGAAAAGAAACCAAAAAAATAAATAAGACTGGTTCCTGCTTCCTTGCCTCGTACCCAACACCCTCCCATGAGTTGAAGGACTGCTAGTAAATTAACTATCACAGAAGAGAGTTGAACTGAGCCATCTGTACAGCTGTGACCTAATTAGCTGTTTATTTCATTGTGTTATGTGTATATGTAAAATCACAAGTGTCCTGGTTTTGTTTCTCTAGAGAATCCTGTCTAACAATTTATTTCAAGGAATTGGCTCACACAATTAATGGAACTGGGGGGTCTGATAACTCTCAAATCCATATATGTGTCAGGTGATAGGCTAGAGACTTTTGTAGGCTTACATCCAATATGTGTGGGTCAGAAGAGAATAGAGGTGAGTAGAGGAGAGAACGCTACTCAATTCCTCTGTAGCCTGACATAGACCACACCTGATGAACTTCCACTGGAACTGATGGATAGCTTTGCAGTAGAGTACATTATGGAATAGCAAATCTAATGTTTGGTTAAGCCACTGGAAGCCATAGCCAAGCCAAGTTGACACAAAATTAACTATTACAGGGAGTCCTTGGGAACAAAATTCTAGAGTTAAATAGGGTCATGGTTGCCCATTGTGAATATACTGAAAATGATAAAAGTGAACCATATGATACATTGACTATATCACAAGCTGTTATTTTTAAAAAATCATTTTATTGGGGGCTCTTATGGCTCATTCCATATACCAAGTGTATGGGCCAAGCATAAATTTGTACATACATTGCCATTATCATTTTCTAAACATTTATTTGAGCCCATGGTATCAACTTTTTTTCCTTCCCACCCTTGTACTTCTTGATAAATTATAAATTATTAGGATTTTCACATCTTACACCAACTACTGTCTCTTGACCCATGTTTTTTGTTCACTCCCTGCCAGGAGTGGGGGTGGGGTGGGGTGTGTGGAGGAGGAGGGCTCCGGGATTATGTCTGGATCAATGGGATTGGTTCCCCCTTCCTTCCCACCTCCCCCCTATATTCTTGCTATCACTATTCTCATTTCTGTTCCTGAGAGTCCATGCTGCTGTTAAAGGCACAGGGAACAGTTGTAGGAATCATGTAAGCCCTGGCTCTGAGTCACCGGTGTTCCATCTTTAGTTATAAACAAAATCAGAGATAAACAATTTTCAGATATATTACATCTCCAAAGTTGGTCCCTTTTGAGCAGGCGACCTCGAGCTACTATTACATGTGAAAGTAGTCCTATCAGCATTTTGGTGTTCAAATCGCCCCGGATTTGGCTAGTGGGAACCTCTTCAAATTAGCTCTGTCTTTTGATGAGTCTATGTTTTTAATTATTGTGAGGTCCAAATACACTTTAACTCGTGTCTTATTTTATTCATGCATTTGTTAAAATGATTTTCTGTATGACTATAAGCTCCCTCAGGACAAGGACCAATTTATCTTGTTCATTATTTTACCCCTATTACTAAACACGATGCTTGAACAAGTGAATAAAATGGATGCATAGACCAGAGTAGCATTGTCCATTTTCCGTGTTTCTGCCTGGTTGACTCTTCGTAACAAGTCTTGTCTTGGCTGTGATGGTGGAGGAGGGTCTTTTCCTATATCCCACCAGCCAGTGGCACTTACTATATTATTGGCCCTCCACACAGTAGCTGATCAGTGACTCCCAAAATTTAGGGATTCTTAAACCTTTTCTAGTTGGATAGGAAAGTGCTTTCAGAAACACCTTGGGTTCCTTATGCATTTGCTGTTGAATTTTTTTTGTTGCTGTACATTCAGAAATCTTACTATTGTGAATCTCTCCCCCCACGTTTCTCACATGCAGTTACATATTGCCATATGGACTCTGGACTCATGGTTTAAGAAGCTTTGCAGATGTGAACATGGGCTACTTTCTCACTATTAATCTCCGCCAACAACTGATGACTTCTTTCCCACAAGGAGAGGTGAATTATTTTCTCTAACCTCAAGATCACTGTGTTATGTTTGCCTGGAATATTGTTAGTTTTATATGCCTCATGTGACATTTTGTAAACGAAACACACATAATGAGAAACTAACTGCCCTGTACTGCAAACTGGAGTAGTTATAGACTGGAAGGAGGAGAGGGCGGTACAGGAGGACTGGGAGTTTGTCTGGCAAGCCCCGTAAACCCTCAAGCCAGACCCAGCTTACAGGACATAGACTAACCCCGCAGGGCCCCAAGACGAAATCGCTATGGAGGCAGATGGCCACATAGATGTCCTGAGCAGCGGCCCATGGGTTGGAACTGCTGACCTTGGCACTCAGCACTTTAACCATTGCACTGCGAGGGTTCCCGTGGGCCAGGCCCCATGTCCCACTGTGCTTGAGTGAAACGTGAGCCTATAGAACAGAGTAGAAGTGTTCCCTAGGGTTTCAAGATAGCAGACGGCTCCAGAAACTTCAAGAGAGTGGACAGCCTCTTCTTCAGAGCTGCTGGAGCGTTCGAATTGCTGACCTTGGAGCGAGTAGCCCAATGTGGACCACCAGGGCCCAGGAGGCCCCGCGGGCGCACAGGCACTCCGCGGGCACTGGGGAGTGGGGTGGGGGGGCGGGGAGGATAGAGAGGCTGGCCGCAAGGGGGCAGCGGAGGCACGCCCATTTCTTCTGTCCCGGATGGTGGTTCTACGATCTTGCTTCGGATTGCTCCTGTTTGTAGATCTTGAGTGATTTTTACCCTCATCCCGATTAGTATATGAGGAGAGACCCCTTTTGTCATTTATTTTCTCCTAACCGAATTTTAGTTCGCCCGGCAGCTTTTTCGGGCCTTGTTTCCGCAAGGCCCGACCGCGGGAGCGGGGGGTGGGGGGGGTGGGGGATAGGATGGACAGACAAGCAGCAGGACCCGACCGCCCGCGGACTGGAGCACCCCCGCCCCGGGGTGGGACCTGCTTAGCACCTGGCCCCCACGGTGGCGACACCTTTGGAAGGCAGCTTCTGCGGGAGGGGGATCTGGCGCTCGTCACCACCCCTAGGTTGTAGGGCACCTGGAGCAATTAGTGACTGCCACCGCCGCGTCCTCAAACGAAGCGATGCCCGGCCCCGACTGGCCACCTCTCGCACCTGTAGAAGAGGACAGGCCCACCTTGGGACAAAGGCGCGGCGAGCGGAGGGAGCCCTTTGGCGGAGCCCCCGCGGCGCCCCCGGCAGGCAGGTGCGGCGACAGGGCCCGAGGTGACACGAGGAAGCGGGCGGCGGCGGCGGGGCGGGCGGAGGTCCCGCCCCACCTCGCTCTCCTGGACGGGAAGTGATGTGGGGCAGACGGAAAGCACCGCCACCGAGGACCCCAGACGGCCAGCAGCGGGGACGCGCGCGGAGGAGCCAGCGAGGCAGGTGAGCGGAGCCCCGCCGACGCCGCCTCCGACTCCACTGGGGGCCGCACGCTACCGCCCCGGGGCCTCCGGGCCTGCCTGCAGCGGCGTCCGGAGCCCGAGCGACGGCAGTCCCGGGTGGCGAGAGGTGCAGCTCCGAGCAGCCTGGGGGCGGCTGGGGGTGGGGTGGGGGGAGGGTGCCCGGCGACCCCTCCGCTTGGCACCAGGTGCGAGGAGCCCGCTTGGGAGGCAGGGACAGGAGGATGGTCCCAGACCTTCCGCCCCCTGGCGCGCTTCTTGCCTTAGCAGACGCAGACGTTCACTGGTCGTGTTTCCGTTTATCCGACGTCTTTATACCCTTCATTGTTGGTTAGTGACAATCCCGGCGCAAACCAGCTGGGTGGATTCCTTTCCTGTGTCATAGAGAAAAGGCACCCTGTGACAGTCAGCTCCCGGACCTGGGGACAACACACGACGCACTCTGCCAATGTCTGTCTGTGCCCCCAAAGATCGTGGATTAAGCCGGGTAGAGTCTGACGTGGAGGAAAGGGCTCCAGTCCTGGGCTTCGACGCCTCCGCCTTTTCGCTCTTGCCGGCCAGCAGGGCCCACTTCTGAGGCGTCTGCCATGGGTCCTGCCCCTGGCCAGGGGGGCGCAACAGCTCTTCGTCCCTCCTGCTTGAGTTCTCACTTTGGGCTACATTCTCACACTGGCTGCCCTGAGATGCAGCCACACATTATTGATGATTTATTTGGTTGGTGCTCCATTCAACCTGTTCCTTCTTTTTAACCCTCCTTAGAACTTGCTCTAGATTTTTGCCTTAACACAATCGGAAAATAACGCCCTCGAAAGATTTAGAAATAAGAAAGTTTGTTATAATGCTGAGAGGATCTGACACTTACTCTTTCCTGTTTTTCTTTTGGGGCATCACTGCCCTCTGGTGGTGGGAGTAGGAGGCCCAGCCTTGCTGCTGGATTTGAACCTCCAACCCAGTGGGCTGCAGCAGTGCCACGCACAACCACTACGCCACCGGGGCTCAGCCCCTCTTTTCCCTTTTATGTTGCCTGTGGACTTGCTTTCCCTCTCCTTCTCATGTGTTTTTTTCTCTTTAACTTTCTACCCTATGTCGTAGTTTAATTTTGATGAAGATAGTTTATCTATCTTTTCCCCTTTTGTTGCTTGTGTTTTTGATGTCCTATCTTAGAAACCACTGCCCAGCTTTGCTGTCTTTATTTTCCTCCATGTAAGTCTGAGATCTGCTTTGAGTTACGGCTTAGGTACGATGTGCGGGACAAGTCCAGCTCTATTTTCCATCAGGTGGCTATCCAGCTGCCGGAAAGACTGTTTCCCCCTCCTCCACCAGTTGTCAGGGTTCCCTTGTCAAAAATCATTTGACCATAACTATGAGATTTATTCCTTTGACATGTCTGTCTATCCTGTGTCAGTGCCACACACTCTTGCTCATTTGTAGAACATGTAGACATTTTGAAACTGGGAATTGTGAGTCTTCTAACTGTGTTCTCCTCATGCTCCAAGATTGCCTTGGCTTTGGGCTGGGCGGGGGGTGGGGGAGGGTTTTTTGAGTATCCATATGAAGTTAGGAACAGTGTGTCAATTTCTATTACTTTGGCTTTACACCAGGTATAGGCATTTTGAAGGAGGTTGCAGTCTTTAGGAACCAGGCTCTTTTTTTTTCTTCTTTTAACTTCTTATTGTGAATTAGATGAAGGTTTACAGAGCAAACCATCCATTTTACAATCAACAATTCGTACACCCTATGTTTCAGTTTGTCCATTGCAATCTCCTCAGTGTACCACTATTTTTTCTACTTCCTCTTTGTGTTTCCTGTTTCTGTTTCTCCATTTTTCCTAACCTTCTGAACTTTGTCCTTGGGTAAATGCTGCACTTTTGATCTTTTTTTTTTTTTTTTTTTTTGGCATCACTGCTCTCCGGTGGTGGGAGTAGGAGGCCCAGCCCCACTGCTGGAATTGAACCTCCGTCCCAGTGGGCCGCAGTCCTGCGCACAACCACTACGCCACCGGGGCTCAGCCCCCCTCACTTTTGATCTTAAATAGGTGGTTATTCTATCACATGGGTGGATTCAGTTCCAGACTGAAGGGTGATTAGGGTCATAGCCTCTGGTTCCCACCCACTCATCTCTCTCAGACCAGTAAACCTGGACTTTTTTTTTATGATTTTGAGTTTCATTTCATATTTTTTCTCCCACTTTACCCAGGATCAACTAATGTGATCTTTTCCAAAGCTGTTGGTGATTGGGAACTGGGCACTATCTAGTTCTTCTGGTCTCATGATTGTGGTGACCAATGTTTACATGATTCATTCACTGGTTCATTGAACTAATTGTTTAGGAACTACAACTGTTAATGTTCCCAACTACGACTGTTAATGCTTACCTTCGGATTATCTGTCTTAGGAAGTGACAGATTTGACTCTACTCCCTCAGCAAATCCTACTGATTGTACCTTGAGAGTGTATCTAGGATGTAACCATATCTGACCACTCCCATTGCTTCTATAAAAGTTATTTCTGTTTGCTGAATACATAATTGAAAAAGGCTCCTTAATAGCCTCTTTGAGTCCACTTTTGTCACTCTATCATTTGTGTTCACCACTGTGGCCACTTTAACTCACTCAGGTCACTCACTTCTCTGCTCACAACAACTCAATAGCCTGTTGTTGCCAAAGAAAAAAGTCTACACTGTGTCCTCTACCGTTACATGATGGGTGTCTTCCTCTGCTTCACCCTTCTCTCCTTCTCCCTCTTCCTTATTCTGCTCCTTTCACACTGGCTTCTTGCTCTTCCTTGCATGTGCAAACACAAAGGGTTTTGCCCTTGTTGTGCCCTCTGTCTCGAATACTTTTTCTCCAAATACTTGGCTTTCCCATTCATTTCATTAAGGTCAAAACTAATTTTTTTCCAGTGATTTTATTGGGGGCTCTTACAGCTCTATAGCATTCAATACATCATTTGTACATGTTGCCACATTCATTTTCAAATATTTTCTACTTTAGCCCTTGGTAAGGTCAAAACTAATTTCTTTGATGAGACCTTGTTTGGCCACTCCAGCTAAGAACCATCCCATTCTTCTCCCATTACCTTTTGCCTCCTTGACTTATTTTTCTTCAGAGTATAGCAATAACTGTCATGAGGTAAGGAGACAGGTGGCATAGTGGATATGCATTGGCCTGTCATCTGCAAGATCAACAATTGGTGGGTGTCGAAAGCCTCATTTTTCTTCTGAGAAGCAGCTAGTTGTTTTGAACTCCTGACCATGAGGCCAGCAACCAAACTATTAATCATTTCACCATCAGAGCACCCAAGATTAGCCATTTGAAACAGAGCTTTCTATGCCTGTAGAGAGTTACGGAAACTCACAGGGGGCAATGCTATCTTGTTCTCTAGGGTCAGACAGTATCTTGATTGCAGTGAGTTTTGTTGTGATTTGGTCATGAGATACAGGTAGACAGATAGTTTATCTTACTGCTAGAATGTATAACCATACACTTCCATAGGTTATCCCCATCACGTGGGGGCCCTGACACTTAAGGAGTGTTTTCTAAATATAGCAAGCACAATAAATATGCTACATGTCAGTAAATATGTTTAAACGAATGAAAAGGAGTGGGAAAGTGAGCAGTGAGGATTACCAGACTTTTGCTTTCTCTCTGAGATGTGGCCTCTGAGTCCGCAAGTCTTTGAAACGTGTCCTCATGTAGCTTCCAGCCTCCCCTCTTTGTAAAGGGAAAGAGAGGGGAAATTAGTAGACAGAAGACGGCTTTCTGGTGTTTCCACAGGTCCAGGAGAGCCTTCAGTTTTATCCCCTGCGCTGATTGGCAGGGTCATGCAGTGCCGGTTTCCCCTGCTTTGGTTTCTTGTCCTGACCAGGCAGAGTGAAGTTCTTTGAAATGAAAGGAATCGGAAATTTGTTTTCTGCTGAATATTTTTTACTAGACTGAATTAGTCTTTTTCTTGTTTCTAAAAGAATCGCCAGTTTTGAGCCTCATTTTGGCACTTAACTATGTGCTATTCTGGACCAGCAACCGAACTCATTGCCATCGAGATATGTATGTGTACCTTATCCCCAAGGATCCCTGGTAGTGGAGGGAGTTTATGTTGTCCCGAAAACTGCATGCTCAGCAGTTCAAAACCACCAACCACTTCCTGGGAGAAAGCTGAGGCTTTCTAATCCCAAAAGAATGACAGCCCTGGAAACCCACTGGGCAGTTCTACTCTGCTTTCTAGCGCTGCTATGAATCGGAATTGACTCACTGGCACTGAGATTGATTGTTCGCCTTATTCCCATGATTAGATTGTAACATTTTAGAATCAAAACATGACTTCAGCTTCTTTTTGAATCTTACCTTGCAAGAAATCCTAGACAAAATAAGTAAGCATTCAACCAACTCTTACAGAATCTGTCAACAAGCTGATGGGTCAACCTGGCTGTGCTTTCATCATTGGAAACTTCAAGACCCTATATTTAGCTTCTCTTGGTCAATGGCTGCAGGGATCTTATCCAGTCATCTTGCTGGTGATGGTAGAACAGATGGGCTGCAGCTGAGTGTGGTTTCCTGCAGCACTTTCTCAGTGAGGATTATAGTCACCAGCCTAGAGGATGTGGCCATTAACTTTCTATGTCATTTTAAAAATGGAAGCCATAGTTATTTAAGCTCATGTTGGACTATGCCTTATCTCCATTGCAAAATATGAACAAAGGATTCCTTATGTATGTAGACACATATATACATATGGACATACACATACATGAAGGGGTTTCAACAAGTTCACAAAGCCTAGACTTGAGAGATGTAGAATTTCCTGCAAACTTTTTGAAGACTTTCTCAAGTATGCAGTCTCCCCTTGCCTCCCCAAAGCCTAGTACTTTCTGAAAAATGAAGCAGTATCATCAGATTTAAAGTCTGGACACTTAAGAAAACAAAATCACCTTGCCCTTGTTAAAACAAGACTCGCTTCTGACAAGAGTGGTTTTTCTTTTCTACAATCCTGGCTGTAGTATGCCTGGTGCTGATTTTGCTGGGGCCATGTTTATTCTTCTCCCTTTCTTGGTCAGCAAGTTTGAGTTTATGATCTGGTTTCTCTTAAGCTGATTACGTTGAAAACAGACATGAGCACTGAATTGAAGACAGAGATAGCAGATTTTAATTCACTTTACACGGCAAGGACGAGGTGTGTGGAACAGTGAACATGCATTGGTTTCAGCTTCCCAGTCTGGCTGGGCGGTACTCCCACGGGCATGCCACATTCTCTTTTCGGTGTGACAGAGGTCTGCTAACACTCATATCTCATTACTGTCGAGTGAAAAAAAAATTAGACGATGGGTCTACTCAAGCAGAATACTGAGTGTTTTATTCCCCTTTCCCTGTGTTTCCTTCTTGTTTCTTTCTCTGTGTGTTGCTTGAGAGTGTCTGCTGTGCGATGTCTCAAGCCTCCAGAGTGTATGGGACCAGCCTTTGGACTCTTCATAGTGAACTCTTGATGTGAACTGAGAAGGAGGGCTGCCTGAAGTACGACGTTTTTAAACGGCTAAATTTGAATTTCAGCTAAACCACATTAAAAAAACTATTATTATGTCCCATGTGATATGAGTGTTAGCAGACCACTGTCACACAGTCACACTTATGTTAACGGAGTCTTTAGTCTTCAAGACCTAATTATATTTAGTGAATATATGTCCTTTACCTGCACTCCTACTGTAACCAAGTGTTTTGTAGTTTATCTGGCAACCCAGTTGTAAGTCATACTTTTGCACAGAGAATGCATTAGTTGTGATTATGGCGAGAAGTGACTGAGTACATCTTGGTGACTGAGCATGTGTATATACAACTTAAAGAAGGAGAGGACTTGTCAAGTCAAGGAGTATTACAACTACAGGGAAGCTAGACACTGTATAGGTTTAGTGACCCAGTTATGAAATTCACATCCGGAGAAGTTAAGTCATGTCATCAAAGTCACACAGAGTTAGCGACAGAGCTGAACCGAGAGCTCCAAGTCCAGTCGTCGGTCTGCAGCACTATCATTTCCCGAAAGTCACGTCAAGTTGCTTATGTTTTTGTATTGTCCCGTAGTTACTTCTGTGGTCTTCCACCCATGGTCACTCCATGATTAGATTGTCCTCCCAGTGTCCATATGGCAGAGCCACTCTCATGAGACACACTTGATTCCCCCCACCCCAACCACTTGACTTTCTGAGAATCACGTAGCTATTGGAAGATGCCATCGTGGGGAAGGGAGGGAAAAATTGAGGAGGCTCAAGTAGAAGAAAACGTTTTGAAAAGGATGGTGGCAATGCACTATCTCCAAACGTTCTTGCCACAATGGCTATATGGATTGTGATGAGAGCTGTAAGAGCCCCCAATAAAGTGAAAGAAAGAGAGAGAATGAGAGACGCCGTCACGTCGTTTATTCCCTTGGAGGTCCCTAGGAGCTTAGTGTTCCATGTGTTTTTCCTCCTTTTAATGTCTCGCTAATATTTTGGTCCCTTTTCGGTTCTTATTACTTAGTTTTTTTGGGGAAAAAGTGCGTTGTCTGGTCCGAAGATGTGGTACTCCAGAACATTTTAGTATACTGGTACTATTTGGTTCAGAATTTTTTTTCTTGTTTTCCTGCTTTAAAAACTGGGTTTGTCTTATGGTCAGGTATGTCTTATGGCCCGAAAAATACCGTATGTCTCTGACTTTTAAGTGGACTTCTAACCTATTGCCTTCATGTCAATTCGGACTCATAGTAGCCGCAAAGGACAGAGTGACACTCCCCTATAGGGTTCCCAAGGTTGCGAAGATTTATGGAAGTGGACTGTCTATTGTTTCTTCCAGAGCAGCGAGTGTTTTTGAACCCCTGACTTTTCAGTTAGCAGCAGAGACCTTAACCACTGTGCTACCTGTGCTTCTTTAAATGGGTTTTAGTGAAAGGAATCCCACAATAACCAAGTACTCTCTCATTAGAAGCCCACTGGCTTTATGCAGTCCATCCTTCAGAATTCCTCTAGATCATAGTAAGATAAATAGGGGACACATTTAACAAGCACCAAAATAGGTAGGTAGGTACCACTATCATACATAGCCTTCATTTGGGTGTCAGTAATTTCTCTTGGTTACCCTGCTCTTGATCCATCCCTGCCAGGCCTGTTACTCCTTCCTTGCCACTGATTTTGCATCATTTATTGTTGCCTTGTCCCTGGGTTGGTCAATACCACCTGCTTAACCACACCTCTCCCTGTGCCACATTCCCCCAGAACCATCAGTCCTGTTGTTTTCTCATCCAGCCTATCTTATCTAGATAGACCTGCAGAGATGATACTATATACAAAAACAAAAACAAAACAAGACATAGCAAGATGAAGTGACAAAAGAAAACAAAACGATGACTACAACAAGAAAAAAAAAGAATTCCCAGAAAATATAGATTAAAAAAATAATAAAACAGCAAGACCTGCAAATAGTTCAAGGTCTATTTGTTGACCTCTAGGAGTAACCTCTGGTTCCATGTCTTGACCCCCAGATCTATTCTTGCCTCTCCCTCAAGAGCCCCATGCTCTGCTTCCCCACCCTAGCCCCAGCTGCTTTGCTGCATACCCTGGCATTGTGTCTCCAGTCTTGTCCCCTGGAGGACCTTGGATCAGCAAGGGATGTCATGTCTCGTGGTGGAGCTGACCATCTGGTCCTCTCTGTGCATTGGCTGTTCTGAGTGGAAAGATCGTCCTCAAGGCTTGGTGGGCCAGGATGCACTCCACTCTCTCTTCCTCCCCCGTCATTTGCCTCCCATGTGCTCAGGTCGGACAGGTCCTTCTCCCTTGTATTTCAGTGCTGTCCTCTAAAGTAATTTCTTCTGCGGGAAGGGGTGGCAGTCCACATGATTGGCTCTCAGACCCCTCCACTGGCTTCCTGCTCCATGCTGTCATGCTGCATTCACATCCTAGAACACCATGTTTAAGTCTGGTTCCTCATTCCCTGTAGAGATATAATACCCTCCCCTTGGGTGGATTAGTGCCCTGTTCCCCCACTACACATTACTATCTCCCCACCCCACCCCCTTTCCTTTATAGTTGGCTACCATAGGTAGCCCTGGACTTGGTCTTGCCCCTGCCTTATTACCTGGACCTCACCCCATTAATCTTTATATACAGTAGGTCTAAATACAGGCATGTACATAGGTAAATATATCTATATGATGAAGGGGAAATCGATTTACCTGCATGTGTTTATAGACTCAGTATTAAGGCGGCAGATGAACATTAGGCCTCCACTCAAGTACTTCCTCAATGCAAGAACACTTTGTTCTATTAAAGTCCATGATGCTCACCTTCCTGACACAATTGCTGAAGACAAACTGTGTGTATGCAATGGTGTTGAAGAAAACTGATAGTGCCCAGCTATCAAAAGATACAGCCTCTGGGGTCTCAAAGGTTTGAAGGTAAGCAAGCGGTCATCTAGCTCAGAAACAACAAAACCCACATGGAAGGAGCACACCAGTCTGTGTGACCATGAGATGTCGAAGGTATTAGGTATCAAGGAACTAAAATTTTATTAGTGTAAATGAGGGGGAGTACACGTTGGGGACCTAAAGTCTATATGTAGGTAATGAACTTCTCCTTATAGAGGGATTGCAGGGAGGAGACAAACTAGGGTGTAGTGTAGCAATGATGAAACATACAACTTTCCTCTAGTTCTTCAATGCTTCCTCCTTTTCACGATCATGATCTCAATTCTACTTTACAAATCAGGCTAGACCAGAGGATATACACTGGCAAAGATAGGAGCCGGAAACATTGGGAATCCAGGACAGATGATCCTTCAGGACCAATGATGAGCGTGGCAATACTGGGAGGGTCAAGGGAAGGTAGGGTAGAAAGGGGGAACCAATTATAAAGATCTCCTCCCTGAGGTATGGACAACAGGGAAGTGGGTGAAGGAAGACACTGGATAGTGTAAGATATGATAAAGTAATAATAATTTATAAATTATCAAGGGTTTATGGGGGGATGGAGGGGATGAAGGAGCCGATGCTAAGGGCTTAGATAGAGAGCAAATGTTATGAAAATGATGAGGGCAGCGGACGTACAGATGTGCTTGACACACAATGACTGGATTGTGATAAGAGTTGTATGAGCCCCCAATAAAAGAATTTAAAAAAATAGGTAGATAGGTATACTCCAAAAAACAAACTTGCTGTCCTTGAGTTAGTGTGTACTCGTAGCGAGCCCATAGAACAGAGTCTAACTGCCCCTGTGGGTTACCACGACTCTAACTCTTTGTGGGTGTAGAAAGCCTTGTCTTTCTCCTGAGGAGTAGCTGGTGGTCTCGAACTGCTGACCTGTGGGTTAGCAGCCCAATGAAGGTACATCAGGGACTTCAAAAGGCCCATGGAAACCTTCCATTTCCACTAACCATTGAAACCCCTTGACTTGTGATTGTCCTTTAGAGATACATCCTTTTAAAAACTACATTGTAAACAATTACTCTAATGTTTAAATGCTTTGTTACTGCTTTATTATTTAGTTGTTATTACTGTAAATATATGCATCCAACCACACACCATTCCACTGTTGTCTATGTGTGTCCATCACTGACATTGATGGCAGTCTGTGACTTGTACTACGATCCTCCTCCTCCTGAGATGTTTCTCCTTCATTCACACGAACTCACTCTGCCTCACCTTTCATGTTTTTAGTACTGTACCATAGACTCTTGTACAAGGTAGCCATTGAAAAGTGGTTACAGGAAACGGTTATTTGGTTTTAGGAAGGCTTCAGGGGATATTTTTGGTATAAAGTTAGAAGGCTTTCCTCAGTGCAATACTTTCAGTATCATTAGTATTTTACAAAGTTATTTGTACCTGTGTAAGAAACAAGGCTTGCAACCGAACACGCTTCTCCCTACCCCTCAGAATACAAAACTTCACACCCACTGGTCTTGTTTCACAGTTTCCTTGATTAATTCAAATAAAGCCCTACCAAATCTCAGGTCAAAGCATAATAATGCAATTGGTTGCCAAGAGACCAAAGAATCAGTTCCTTCTGCTTTACTGCAGTCCTTCTGTCCTGTCCTCAGAGCACTGATCCCACCACAGGGAGGCTGGTCAGGTCTTAGCTGAGTGTGGCTGCACTGACCTTTTGCCTATTTGATCGTTTAAAATGATCGTTTGAAATAAAACTTTCTCAACCAGCTAGTAAAATAAGATAATAGGCTGTTTTTATTTTTGCTGTATTTGTCTTAATATGTAGGCAAATGAGACAGACCAAAGTAGATCTTTACATAAATATTCATTGGAACAAGGTATAAAAATATCTCAGAAATCATCAAGGTAATTCATAGACATGACCTGTGATTTCTTGTTCTGTGTGATGATGTTCTGTAATGCTTCTCGCCATGGCAAAGGAGACACCCCCCCAGGAAAGAGTGAAGAGGTCCGGGAGACTGTGAAGAGATAAAGAGTTGTCCTTCCCAGTCAGATACTGGAAACCGGATGTGGTCAGGCTTCTGGCTGTTCTTGGCTTGGCTTCTCTCATAGGGTCAACCCAGCTCTCCATCACCACTGCTTTGTGATCTAAGTGCAGAAGGCCAGGGAGCAGATTGGGGTATTTTCGCAAGGAGTGATCCACCACTATGTACCACAGTGCCTGTTTGAATGTGGAGGAACTGATGGAGCCTCATTTAGTAGGCTGGGTTTTAGTCTCAATATTATGTAATGTTATAACTTTGTGGTTCTCAGCTGGGAATGATTTGCCCCAGCGCCCCAGGGGACATTTGTGTTAGTTGGGAATTGATACTAGACGTTAGCTGGTAGAGGTCAGGGTGCTGCTAAGCATCCTACAATACACAGGATAGCCCCCACAACAAAGAATGATCCAGCCCATAGTGTCAGCAGTGCCACAGCCAAGACATCCTGTAATCGTCAAAGCATGCATTGAACTTCTCTCATCTGAGCTTGCTCCATCATATGTGAGGTCAGCCAAACCTGAATCTACAACTCTGGTCTTTCTATCTTGATAGGATAAATATAGGAGACATATGGCAAACTAGATATTCTAGATATTCTAGGGGACTTCAAATAGTTCATGGAAAAATCTCATTACCTTTTCATTCCAGTTTTTCCACAGACTTTTTTGAAACCGTATTCCATTATTTTAGAGATGTTTTCTTTCAAAACATTGGGATTTTCAAAAAGCATCTTATAAATATGTAAAATTATTTTTTAGTTTTGTTGTTGTAAGTGTACACATCAAAATATTCACCAATTAAATGTGCCCTATCTGTATAATTTGGTGCCACTGACTTTACGCTTTGAGTTGTCCAATCCCTATGACTCTCCTTTTAAAAAGATTTCCCAGGTGATTTTTGGCAGACAGGACTGAGAACCGTAGCCCTCAGGGATCCTGTAGAAATGAGGTCCTAGTGGAGAGGACAGGGTATCCATAAAAGAGCTGTAGATCCTGTGGGGACAACCTGCCAATAGGAAACGAGGGCCCTGTCTGTGGTTCCTGTCTGCAGAAGCCCACCAGACAGAACACATACGTGTTGTAGCTGAAAGATTGGTTCTTAAGTTCTTCAGTGACCTGGCTCTCAGTGCCTCTGCATAAAAGGCTCTCAGATGACCAAAAGCTTCTATCCCTAGACATCAGTGTTACCAAGGAGATTTTAGGACAGCATTTTCTTCATTAACACCTGCTTCCTGCTTAACTAGAGACTCAGAAATTTCAAAGTTAACAACTAACAAATCCCTGTGAGTCACCAGCCCATTTTGCTGACCCTGTAAGGAAACCTCATTTATTATATTTCTTCTCCCTCACAATGTAAGAGCTGGAAGACAACTTAGAGATGTATTTGATTTCTATGATGCCCAGTCCCTTCCCACTCACACTGTGTTTTTTGGACCATAAGATGCACCCAGTTTTTTTTTTTTTAATGATTTCATTGGGGGCTCTTACAGCTCTTATACCATTCCATATATCATTTGTATCAAGCATATTGCCATCTTCGTTTCCAATTATTTTCTACTTGAGCCCTTGGTATAACCTCCTCTTCCCCCCTCCTTTTTTTTAAAAAATAAATCATTTTAGTGGGGGCTCGTACAACTCCCATCATGATCAATACATATGTCAATTGTATGCGGACCACATTTGCACACTTGTTGCCATCATCACTTTCAAAACATCCTTCCTTCATTTAGCCTCCCAGTACCAGCTCCCCATATTTCCCTTCCCTCTTCCCCTCCCCCTCCTCCATGAACCCTTAATAATTTAAAAATTGTTATTACTTTTTCATGTTGTACACTGTCCAATGTGTTTCTTCACTCACTTCCCTGTTGTCTGTACTCCAGAGAGGAGGTCATATGTAGATCCCTGAAATTGGTTCCCCCTTTCTTTTCCACCATCCCTCTACCCTCCCGGTATCACCACTCCTATCACTGGGACTGAAGGGCTTATCTATCCTAAATTCCCCATGTTTCTGGCTTCAGTGTACATCCCCTGGTCTAGCTGGATTTGTCTGGTAGAATTGGGATCATGATAATGGGTGGGAGGAAGCATTTGAGAACTAGAGGAAAGTTGCATATTTCATTGTTACTACATTATACCTTGACTGGCTTACCTCCTTCCTGCAACCCCTCTGTAAGGGGATGTCGCTTCACCTATTGATGGGCTTTGGGTTCCCAACCTGTACTCCTCCTCATTTATAATGATATAATTTTTAGTTCTTTGATGCCTGATACTGGATCCCTTTGACACCTTGTGGTGACATAGGCTGGTGTGCTTCCTCCATGTGGGCTTTGTTGTTTCTGAGCTAGATGGCCGCTTGTTTACTTTCAAGCCTTTAAGACCCCAGACAGTATATCTTTTGATAGCCGGGCACCATCAACTTTCTTCACCACATTTGCTTTTGCACACATTTGTCGTCAGCGATCATATCAGGAAGGTGAGCACCCAATGTTAAGATTTTTAGATCTTGAAGCCTGATAACTGACCCCTT
>PVJH01022628.1:0-36300 GCA_004026705.1 Nesogale talazaci
AAAGAATACGTTGAACTTAACATTCTGATCCAGAACCAAGCCCAGCTGTCTCCGTGCCAGCAGGTTAGAATGTGCCAGACATTTATAAAGTGTGCTTTGCTTATTAGCTAGGTATGTGAATCATCAGGCTATTTTTAGAGCTACTCATGACAGAAAATAAAATAATCATGACAACTATTTCTGTTTCCACATTTTTTTTTAAGGTGTACATTTTTTAAAGGTGTACTCACCTTTTCATTTGTGAATGAGTTGTGTTACAGGAGACAAAATTAAATTCACTTTGAAATTCTTGCCTTTTGTGTAGTCATCATTATCTTTCAGATTTTGCTTAAACTTTAGTTTGCAAAACTAGGTATGCATAAAGGGAAAGGCGAGTTTAACCCCCTACCACCCTTTATTTAAATTTGTTTGCATGAATACTGAAGAAAAAAATACAAATTTGAGAGATTTTTGTCCTTGTTTTTTGTGGATTCCATGGTGAGCAAAAAGTTAAAAGGTGTGTGTGTGTGTGTACACGAATATCAGTTTGATTACATCTTTTTCTAAATTTAATTGGTGTCGACTATTTGTATAGTAAAATGTACAATTGACCGATTATGTATCTTTAAACATTGTAAAATATTTCCTCATGAATGATCACAGTTTACCGTTAACTATTCAACACATTGGAGTACAATTATTTTTCGCTGATGCTGTCCAACATACGAATGGAATTGATTTTACTTTGCTAAATTTCCAATAGGTGGGTAGTCACTTTTTGCAGTTAATATGGTTGAACCAAAAAAATGGTATAAAAAAAGTGGAATATAGGGACTTCCTTTATTATTGTGTAAATATGTTCCTGGAATTTTTTGGTTTTAAGTTTAGTAAAGCACTGTGTTCCATTTTTAAACCTTACCAAAATGGGAGAAACAAAATTAGATACCCCTGGTCACAAGTATTCCATAGTTAATCTTTAAAATTATGATTTATTTTCTCCAGTCTATGGCATTTATCTTACTCTCATTGCATTTGAACAGCTAATTTTAAAATGTCTTAATATACTGAACTTTCTGCAAAAAAAAAAAAAGCTTCAGTGTATTTTCTGTGTAATCTAAGATGGTTTCAGATACAAAACTTCAGAAGATTTCAAGTTACGTGTCTTTCTGGAAAAACAACCTGAGTGGTCAAGTCTGGGAGATTTTATCTTGTAACAAGGGAAATAATTCTAGATTATTTCTTGGGCATTCACATGACAATGTAGGTATTTAAATTTGTTTCTTTATGAAATCATTGCAAGTGTGAGATTAACCCATGTAAGTAAAAGCTCAAAGAAACAAAGGTGGTCTTACTTTCTTTGAGGAAGGGAATATGTAAATCAGCATTACAGCTAGGATTTAAAAACTGGCTACACATCAGTTCCTTTCTCTTCTGTCATAAAATCGTAAACATAACTTTTTGAAATTCAAGTAAATAAATGTTGGCAAGTAAATTTAACTGAATGTTAAAAGGAGTAATTATCCTGAAAAATGATTTTCTTTAACATTGGCTAAATTTCCTGAGGTAATAATAGCTTGGAATGAGATTTTTAAATTCAGTGTAAGTAGTAGTAGTGTGAATATTTTATTAAAATTGTTCGATTTGCCAAAAAGTCATGCATAGGCCAGATTTTGCCCGTGGCACTAAAGTGTGATATGATTGCCTTATGTTAAAGAGTTTCTTCATTTGAGTCAAACATTGTGAAAAAGATTGAGATTACAAACTGATGCACGTGGTAAATATTGAACCCTCTTAAGTGAGTTTATGACATACTATCTCTTGCCCGCATGATAACCTTTCTCAATTTTGTTTATGTTCCTTTAAGACATAATCCTTGGTTTAAGAGGATTATCAATTTTAGGACACAAACACATATCTGAATAAGTACAAGATAATAAAAACAAGTTAATTTCAAAGTGGCTATGGACTGGGGGATTTGATAACCAGAGTTTTCAGAAACAAAATAGGAGCATTAAGAGATTTGCTAACCGTCTTCAGCACTGGGTTTGTAATAACTGAAAAAGTAATTTAGTATTGATTGCGCAGAAATGCTGCAATATCTCCCTTCTATGTATGTGCTCAAAAAGCAACAAAATAGGCTGCTTTTGTATTTGCTTTATTAGCTGAAACTGGAGTTACTTTTTCCTGAAGACTCATTCAGTTTTCTTATTTAACATTTAGAAATAACTCCTAAAAATTACTGTACCATCTCTCAGACAGCCAAATTCAAGTTATTTTCTAAGCTTGCATAAGCAAATAAAATGTCCTTGGTCACAATTCACATTGCACCTGAGTGTGAGTGATAGTTCGACATCTCTGTGTGCTCTTTCATAAGACTGTGCCTAATCCTTTGCTTGCTTTCTCTCTGCAATAGAAACGGAATGTGTAATGTCTTGCATTGAGTCGTTTAGTATCATTGATGTGGTACAGTGGTGTATAGCAGAAACACAAAAAAAATGTGATTGGACAATATTACCTCAGCTTGAAGAGGTGTTTGTCTATTTTTTTAAGTTGTTTTTGTCTCCTTAGTATTTTAAATGTTTTGAATAAATTGTGTATTATGACAAGTTCAATAAAATGTTGAAATAAAAGCAATCTTTTTCTCTTGCTGGTCCTAGTGGATACCTCAAGCTAATGTTAAAAAAAGGTAAACTTTTGTAGATAAAAGAAATCTAAAAAAAAAAAAAACAAAACCAAAATGTGTATGATGAAACCCTTTTAACCACCGTTTAAAAATTCTCTAGTACAGTAAGTGGTGTAATTGTGATGCGGATCACAGAAAATTACCTTGATTTCTAAAAGTTTTGCATGCATTACATCTTATACAAGGCCTACATGCTCCCAGATTTGATTCTCAAAACCCGTTATATTTAATACATAGTACTGTTCAAGGAACTTGGTTCAGAGAAATTGAGTAAGGCGTAGTCAACATTAAGCATCTAATTAAACAGAAAGCCAGAAATGTATCATAATTATTGGTATTTAAAACAATTCAGTCTGCCATATTTAAGCTTCCAAAATCAGCAATTCTTCCATCCTTTCAATTCCGACTCACAACTGTGGGACAAGAACTGTCCTATTGCTTTACAAGGCTGTAAAAAAATTTTTTAAAGTCATTTTATTGGGGACTCGTACAACTCATTACAGTCCATCCATTGTGTCGAGTACATTTGTTGCCATTATTCTCGACATTTGCTTTCCACTTGAACCCACAGTATCAGTTCCTCATTTTTCCCTGCCCTCCCTGCCCCCCCCCAAACCCCAAACCCTTGATCATTTGATTTTTCATGTCTTACACTGTCCAATCAATGTCTCCCTTCACCCACTTTTCTGTTGTCTATTCCCAAGGGAGAGGGTTATAGCTTTGTCATCAATTCCTTTCTACTCCACCTTCCCGCCACCCTTCTGGTATCTCCATTCTCACCCCTGGTTCTGAGGCCTTAATCTGTCCTGGCTTCCCTATGATGCCAGTTCCTATCTACCAGTGTACAGGGTCTGGTCTAGCCAGATTTATAAGGTAGAATTGGGATCAGGATCAGGGGAGAGGGCAGGGAAAAGTATTTAGGAACTAGCGAAAAATGTTTCATCATTGTTATGCTGCACCCTGACTGGCTCATTTCCCGTGACCCTTCTTGGGGGAGGGACGGATGTTCATTGTGTTGGGATTGGGGCAGTCACCTCAGACCTCTACTGGCTCCCTGGTTCATAAAGGTACGTTGCATTCACATCTTGGAGCACAGAGTTGAAGTCTGGTCCCTCTTTCCCTGTGGAGATAGAAGCAATACCTTCCCCTTGGGTAGGTTAGTGCCCTATTCCTCTGCTACCCATTTCTTTGTTTCTCCCGCTCCCCCTTTCCTCTTAGTTGGCTACCACATTTTCCCCTGGATTTGTTCAGCCCCAGTCATACCACCCGTAGGAGTGGTTATACAATGGCTTTTTCCCTGTACTGCTTTTGCATTTTTTTTTTAAGGCTCACTCAGCAGGCTCATGCTGTACTTGTCCTTTTGTGCTTGCCTTACTTTGCTTAGCATAATTTCCTCCACTTCTTCCCATGCAGCGAGGTGCTTCATGTGTTCATCACTGCTTTTCAGCAATGCAGAGTATTCCATTGTATGTATGTACCGCAATGTTTTAATCCATCGATCTGTTGATGGGAATTTGGGTTGTTTACAGCTCCCTGCAATTGTGACCTGTGCCTTGAACATTGGAGCAGAGATGTCTGGTCATGGTTTGTTTCTTGCCTCTTCTGGGTATTTACCCAGAATTTGCCCAGTGGGAGGATTGCTGGGTCTTATGGAGCTTAATTTCCATCTGTTTTAGATATGGCCAAATCGATTTCCATAGTGGCTGTACACACCTACAGGTCCACCAGCAGTGAATGAGCGTTCCGATGTGACCACAGCCTCTCCAACACTTGTTGCTTACTAATTTTTTGAATGGGGCTATCTTTGAGGATGATGGGTGGTACCTCATAATTATTTTAATTTGCATTCTCTTATGGCTAAATACTGGGAACATTTTCTCATATGTTTATTGGCCATTCTGGTTTCTTCCCCTGTGAGACTTTTACTTAGGTCCTTTGCCCACATCCTTAGAAGGCAATTAGTTGTTTTATTTCCTTTTTGGAAGCCAGCAGAGCTTTGTAGATTTTAGTAACAAGGCCTTTGTATGCTATGTCATTACTAAAGATGCATTGCCAGTCCATGTGCTCTCATTACTCTCTCGAGGTGAATTCTTTCTATATACACAGGTGTTTTACCTTCAGACTATCCCACTTTTTAATTTGTGTCTCCTCTATATCCATGTCCTTCCCTATTTCTGATAACCTATGTCTTCCCTGTGCCAAAATTCTCGAGATTGTCCCAGTTCTCTCACTGATGACCCTGACAGTTTGGGATTTTACCTGGAGATCTGTGACACACCTTGAGTTTATTCTTGTACGTGGAGTGAGACAGGGTCTTGCTTCATTCCTCCGCAGGTAGGGCTCCATTTTTCCCAACACCATTTGTTGAAGAGAGCATCTCATTCCCATTTGATATTTTGGGGGGCCCTTATCAAAGTTCAGTTGTCTTTGATGTATGCTGATGATTTTTTTTCTGGGTTTTCAGTTCTTTTCCATTGGTCTGAATGTATGTATTATATGTGCTAAAGTCAGGTGAAGCAAACCCTCCCCCTGGGTCCTTGTTCAGTTCTCTGCTAATTGTGAGCTTCTACCCTCTACATATGAAGTTGGTTATTCTTTCATTTCTTTGACGAAAGATGAGGGAAATTATATTAGGGTGGCATTAAAATTACATAGTGTCTTGGGTAGAACTGACCTCTTCCCTATATTGAGTCTTCCAGTTCACAAGCCAGGGATATTCTTGCATTGATTGAGGTCACTCTTGGTTTCTAGTAATCATGTGGCAGAAAGCTTCCTTTTTCTCCCAGGTGTGGAAGACCAACTTTAAGGTTACCAGTCCAACTCATAATCTACTACAACACCCAAAACAGTAAATACCAAACCCTTGCCATAAGTTGTAATGATCCTGTAAGGTAGAATACAACTGCGCTGATGAGTTTCCAAGACTGTAACTCTTTAGAGCATTAGAAACCCCACAGGTGGTTTTGAACTGTTGAGTTTTGCAGTTAGCAGCCCAACATGGAACCACTACATCACCAGAGCTCTCCTAAATTCACTACTAGATTATTTAGGAAAAGAACAGACAATGATTAACATTTGAGTACCTACTAAAGTGCCTAAGTCATTATGCATTTAAATGCTCCATCACATAGCTCCTTTACAGCCTTGTGAAGTAGTATTACTAGTACCCCCTTTTTACAGATAATAACATTTGAACTTGATGGTGGGCCATTACAGCTTTGTGAGAGAGCACATAGTTAACAAGAAACATAGCGAGGATATTGTAGTACTATCCTTTTCCATCGGTCAAAATTTAGTTGAACCAAAGGGCACTGCTGCTAACTGATGACTGCTCCTCAAAATGACCTGTACTGGGTCCCTCTCAGAGCCATTTTTCAGTGTTCTTGGGTAAATGCCTCTACAGTCCTCACCACCCCCTTGTCTTTTCTCTCTGCTCCCATCATATATATGTAGACATAATTAATTATAGACATGTTGAATGAATGGATAAATGAATACCACTGAATTATTGGACCAATCTCATCCTCGTATTTGAAGCTTGTTTCATTTTAATTTGAAGTTACAACACAGAAAGCAGCCTTTGGAAATCTTGCAATAGCTCCTCATGTTACAAATTTGAAACAGACCCAGAGAGGTTGTCTGTTAGGTCCTGACTCAGCAACCTTACATGCATCAGCATAAGCTGGCCAACTCTACCCCATTTCACAATGGTTGCTAAGTTTGAGCCTAATGTTAGGTCAGTTCATCTCAATTCTTCCCTCTTTTCACTGACTTCCTTCCCATCATGTTCAAGATGCAGAAGGTGGTATTTGGGCATTCTCACGTCTATGGGACATAAAATCTAAGACAAATTTGTTCATCATTTCTATGGTTTAGTCAATAGTGTTTGCCAACCCCATACAAAAATCATTAGTTCTTCGTTTGCCATCCTATGAAGCAATTGAAAATACCTTGGCTTGTATTGGTTCACCTTAGTCTTCAAAGTGACGTCTTTGCACCTGAGTGACTCAAAGAGGTCTTTTAGAATAGATTTGCCTGGGGGAATACTTGTTTGGCTTCTTGACTGCTGCTTCTATGGTAATTGATAATGGTTTGAGATCCTTGACAACATCAATCTTTTCTTCATTTAGTGTGATATTAATACTGATCTCTGGACCTTAACTATCCTCACAGTCTTTGAAAGAGTAGAAATAAATTCACCACCCCAACCCATCCCGTCCCCTCACTCATTTGTTGCTATATGTGATTATTCAAAACGTCGAGTGCTAATTTATTTGTTCTATGTGATTCAAAAAATATAGTTTTAATTTATTTCTATAAGCAAGAAGTTTCTTGAAGAGAGGATAATGAGGGCGGAAAAACAGAGGATGATAATAATTTCAAAATGTTGAAGCAGCCCTTTTAATAATCAATTTCTCATGATTTTCTTTACCAAGTTCTGAAATGACTTCATATCTTCTGTGGTTTTCTACCTTAAGTCCAATGTTGAGACGAGTGCCCAACTAAAGCTCTGCTTTGAGGGGAGGCCAGCAACGTCAGAACAAACTTAGATGTCTAAGACTACTAAGAATATCTCCACCCCCAAACTGGAGTGTATTGGAATCTTATTAAAACTATTTTTAAATGTATGAAATATGTCAAGTCAACTCTAATTCTGGCATTTGTAAAAGCTTACTCATCTGACATAGCCTATTGATAGAGGGAAATTTTCCATGCTTCCTTGCAACCAGGGAAAATATGTGTTTGAAATAGTAACCAACTCCTTTCATTATGGCACTGTGCACATTTTATTTCTTTAAAAAGGCCTCTGAGTGGCTGCAGCTTGTGAGCAGGTGGCTTGTTTGTGCTAGCAGATATAGTTCTGTGCCATCCGGAAAAGAATGAGCTATGGTCTGGATCTTGCAGGAAAGATAAACTTGGCTTGATAACTCTTGGTTAATAGAGGTACATGCTCAGTTAGTTTGCCAGAATTGCTACTGAAAAATCCACAACGCAAACATCATTCACAACTTTTTTTTTATAAACTGGGGTAAGGCAAATGGAAAAAAATCATGTCTCTTACATAACGTAGCCTTTTCTTGAATTAGATCCTGGCGCTGTGATACATTGTTTCATAGGACGATAAAAGATTCTGTGAATCTGGCTCCACTCACTGCCATCAAGTCAATGCGGACTCACAGTGCCCCGTGTAGGTTTCTGAGACTCTTAACTGTTTACTGGAGTAGACAGCCCAGTCTTTCTCCCTCGGAGCCGCTGGTGGTTTTGAACCGTCAACCATGCGGATCCCAGTCCAGCTCGTAACCGCTGTACCATCAGACGCTTGTGAATATGTGTAGCCCTATTTAAAATAAAATGGAAGTATTTAAAAGAGCATGAAGTTTGTAGAGGTCCCTGAGTGGTGCCGAAAGTTAAGCAGTCAAATAGTAGGGAAAAGGCCAGAGATGCTTTGGGAGGTAGGCCTGACGATCTGCTTCCAAAAGGGACAGCTTTGAAAATCCTAGGAGCCCCTTCTACCCTGCACACTGAGAGCTGACGTGAGTCCAACATGACTCAACAGCACCTCACAAAAATGAAGTTATTTATGCACACAGTGGTGCTAGGCTGGGTTCTCGAGAGACAGACGCAAACTGTATGTCTGCATGGATGGTTGGATCGTGCATATAGAATACAATGGTATAGAGTGTATGTAGACTAGATAGGACTATAATGGTGCACACAGTTGCTAATGGAGGTAAGTTCCAGGTCTATGGATCAAATATCAAGCTGCAGGCTTTTGATTGCAGGGGCTGATGAAGCTGAGACTAGCAAGCCAGTCGACAAATTTCTGACTGCACCAGCAAATGAATCCAATCCTGTCGGCAGCTGGGAGGTCCCAGAATTGGCAGACAGTACCGGCCACTGGCAAATCCAAAGAACCAGAAGTCACATGACAAGCATGATTCAGACTCAGGAAAAGCAAGCACGATTTTCCAGAGCATTTACATAGATTGAAGAGGCCACACCCTCCAAGAAAAATTCCTTCCCATTAATTGACGGATCATAGCAGAGCTCATCATGGAGTTGTTAACATTATATTACATCTCATTGTAGGGCATTGCTATGTCTTAAATATCCAAACCCTGAGAAGCCTAGCCTAGCCAAGTTGACATAAAACAACTATCACAAGAGTAAAATTAAAATGGAAATTTCATTATCCATTAGGTGCCAACTTGTTATTGAAAATTTCACTTCCAAGAGAAAAGAATCATGTAGTTTTCTGTTTATTTGGTTTTAGCTCATGTCAACCCTATGTGCTGCGGAGTAGAACAACTCCACAGGGTTTTCTTGGCTGTGAACTTTTAAGAAACAGATTTTTATGCCTTCCTTTCATGGTCTTGGAGGATGGGGTTTCTTACACCTTTGTTGGCCAAGAGCAACTCAGTCACTTTGTGAAATAAAAGAACAAGTTTATTAAAGAGGACAGAGGAAAGACCTGCACAGGGACCATCTCTAGTCTGAGAGTGGCCCCGTCTGCTTACAGGCTCGAGTTTTTATGGGGGTTGAGAAAATAAACATCTTGGCAGCTATGCAAGCAAGCAGTTACAGAAGCAGAATGTATTGCAGTTAGCCTTAGCATGAACGTAACGCATGGGGCAGTCATTCAGCACTTAGTGCTCCCGCACTCACAGATAAGGGTTGAGACATTCCAGGGTGGGGCTTGGGAAATTTCCACTGCCTCTGCCTTCATGTAATAGTAACTGTTTTAAAAATGGCCTCGCTCAGGCTAGCTAACTGCTACAGTTCGAATCACCAATCATTAAGATTGCAGTTAAGCACCAAACTATATAATTAAGTTGAAATATGAGGTAATGTAGGAAGGTAATGACAGGAACAAAACAGGGTTTCTGCCCTGCCTACTAAGAGAATGAGCAACGGAACCTCTGAAACCAAACTTTGAATAAGGACCCTGTGACCACCTTAACTTTGAAGTCAGGATCTGGTCCTAACACAGGACTTCTGTTGAAGATAAATCTACCAGTACATTAACCTATAGCCAAAGCTGAGGTAAAAATTAAACTATCCAAGAGACTCCAGATTGGACTGACTCATTAATCAGAGTTGCCTGTCTAAAGAGCTGTGATCCTCTACTCTGCTGGAATCTTATTGAAACCAGTTTTGAATGAATGTAAGAAGTATGTCAAATAATGGAGTTGAAAGAGCTTCCCTTTGAAGGAGCCTTTAAGAAACCAGAAGCATTCCTCTAGACCAGTGGTTGACAAGTTGCAGCTCACGAGCCATATGCAGCTCTTTCAGTGTGATATATGGCTCTGAAGTCACATTGAAGACATTTGAAAGTTATTATTTCAGATCACGGTGATCTCATTTGTTTGGAAAAGCATTTAAGGCTCTTGAGTGATTTTGAAGTTGTGAGGAGGGGCAGGATTGACTCCTAGTCTCAGGTTTGCGGACCCCTGCTCTAGACAGCATCCCTTCTTTTTTAATAAAACATTTTATTGGTGGCTCAAACAATGCTTATCACCATACAGACGTACATGCATGCATATATTGTGCGAGCTTCGAACACCAGCTGCACCATCATTCTCAAAGCGTTTGCTTTCTACTTGAGCCCTTGACATCAGCTCCTCATCTTTTCCCCTCCCTCACCGCTCCCGTCTCCCCCATGAACCCTTGGTAATTTATAAATTATTGCTATTTTGTCTTCGCTTACACTGACCAACATCTCCCTTTGCCCACTCCTCCACTGTCCATCCTCCAGATAGGAGGTTATATGTCGATCCTTGAATCAACTCCCCCTTTCTACCCCACTTTCTTCCCACCCTCCGGGTATCTCCACTCTCACTACTGGTCCGAAGGAGTTCATCTGTCCTTGATTCCTTGTTTTTCCAGTTCCCATCTGTACCAGTGTTCCTATTCCAGTTTAGCTGGATTTGTAAGGTAGAAGTGGGATAGAGTTAGGGAGGAAAAAAAGGTAGAAGTGGTATCATGATAGTTGGGGGGTAAAGGCATTTAAGAGCTAGAAGAAAATTGTATGTTTCATTGCTACATCTCTGCATTGGTTCTTCTCCTCCCAGTGATCCTTCTGTAAGGGGGTGCTCAATTGCCCACAAATGGGCTTTGGGTCCCCACTCTGCACTCCCCCACATCCGCAATGATGTGATTCTTGTTTCTTGATGCCTGATACCTGCTCCCTTCAACCCCTTGTAACCACACAGGCTGATGTGCTTCTTCCATGTGAACTTTGCTGCCTCTGCACTAAATGACCAGATATTTACCTTCAAGCCTTTAAGACCCCAACACTTTATCTTTTGGTAGCCAGGCACCATCAGCTTTCTCCACCATGTTTGCTTATACAGCTATTTGTCTTCAGAAATCCAACAGAGTAATGGGAGAAAGATGGAAGGAGGGAGGAAAAAAGGGGGGTTTGAAAGGGAAAGGATAGCAGAGGGAGCAGGGCACTAACCCATCCGGGGGGTGGGGGGGAAGTACTGATCTTGTCTCCACAGAATCTCGAGTGAGCATTCAGACCCTACCATGAAGCATCAAACCAGGAGGACAGTGTAGCCACATGGCAGGATGCATGAGAAGAGAGAGCTACAGGGCTGGTCTCAAGCAGAGCCAGAAAAGTCCTCTCCCTGGAAGTGGACATGGCAGAGAGCAGGTTGGGGGAGGGGCAAGCATGCCGCACCCATATGGAGGCAGACTGGAAGGGAGGAAGAGAAAGAGCCAGACTGGTACCCACACTAGCTCAAGATGCTCAGAGGGTGATGTCCCCGCAGAGAGCTAATGGGACCCAGAAGAGACTGATCATAGGACAACAAGACATGTAATGCTGACTCCTTACTGAAGCAGACAGTCACATAGGACATTTTTGGTGGGGAAGCAATGCAATCCGAGCCCCCAAAATGGAGTGAATAAAAAATGGAGCATTCCTGGATGGACAGTCAGGAGGAGAGAACAACAGCACTGACAGTTCCTGGGGGATAGGGGGGACGGGGGGAAAGGAGGTGGTGTGAACAGGCTCAGGGACAAAGGAACAACAAGTGGTCCAGAATCAGCTGTGAGGAGGGTGTGGCAGGCCTGGTAGGGCTTGAGCAAGAGCAATGTAACTGATAGGAAGTACTGAAGCCCAAGTGAAGGCAGAGCATGATAGTGGGACAAGAGGAAAGCCAACGGAAATAGAAGAAAGATCTAGGAGGCAGCGGGCATTTATAAAAGTCTAAATACAGGCATGTGCATATGTAAATATAATTATTTATGAGGAGGAGGAAATAAATCTCTGTACATATAGTTGTAGGTGTAGGACTAAGATGGCAGATGGACCTTGGGCCTCCACTCAAGTCGCCCCTCAATACAAGAACACTTTGTTCTACTAAACTGGTATTCCATGATGCTCCCCTTCTCAACACGATTGCTGAAGACAAATAGGTGCATAAGAACATGTAATGAAGATAAGTGATGGTTCCTAGCTATCAAAAGATACAGCATCTGGGGTCTTAAAAGCTTGAAGATAAACAAAAGGCCATCTAGCTGAGAAGTAGTAGTCAAGCCCACATGAAAAAAGCACACCAGCCAGTGTGGTCACAAGGATCAGGTCTCAGACATCAACAGGAAAAAGCCCTATCACTGTGTGCTCACCCTCCTGAAACCATTGCTAAGAACAGGTGGGGGCATGAACAAGAGTGGTGAAGGAAGGTGATGGTGCCCAACTATCAAAATAAATAGCATCTGGGATCTTAAAAGTTTGAAGGTAGACAAACGATCATTTAGTTCAGGAGCAACGAAGCCCACTATGAAAGAAACACACTGGTTTGTGCAACCAGGAGGTATGGAAGGAATCAGGTATTCGGCATCAAAGAATAAAAACCACATCATTCATTGTGTGCTGACCCTCCCGAAATGATCGCTAAAGATAACATCTCTTAATTCTCAAGGGCAACCCACTTTACTCCCAGGGCAAGGTGTTTCTTATCTATGCTTAAGGTGCTTCCCACATCCTAAGAAAGATCCACCTGGTTTCTTTTGAAGTAATCCTATGTTTTCATGAAACTTTGGATTAACAGCACATCTGTGTGCAGGTGAAAGTGACTTATCTCTGGGTCCTTGCAAACTACATGTGTGGAGCTTGCTAGTTCCCCTGTGGGCAGGTAACTCAATACTGAACTTCACAGGTAGGTAAAAAAGTATTGCTACAAAATCACAGATGCTTTCATTAAACAAAATAAAAATGTGAAGCTATTTTTTTTGACATATACCCCTTGTAGATCTGTATACTTCTGTAGGCAATGTCAACATCTATTTAACCCTTCTCCCCCAAGTTCAGTGCTCTTTTACTTATATCATATTAAAACAACAGGATTTGTTGCTTCTGAACTAGATGGCCGCTTGTTCATCTTTAACTTTTTAAGACCGCAAACACTAAAATCCATGTGGAAGAAGCACACTGGCCTGTGTGATCATGAGGTATTGATAGAATCAGGTATCAGGCATAAAAGAACAAAAAAATCATGTCATTGGGAATGAGGGACAGTGTGGAGGGGAGACCCAAAGCCCATCCGTAGGCAGCTAGACAACCCCTTACATATCTGGTTACAGGGAGGAGACAAGTCAGTCAGGGTGCAATATAGCACAGAGGAAACATATAACTTTCCTCTAGTTTTTTACTGCTTCCCCCCCCCCCCCACCCGCCGCCACACCGCCACCAACTATCACGATCCCAATTCTACCTTACAAATCTGGCTAGACCAGAAAAAGTACAAAGGTACAGATAAAAGGTGGAAATACATGGAATCCAAAACAGATAAAGCCCTCAGGACCAGTAATAAGAGAAGTGATGCCAGGAGGGGAAGGGGAAGGTAAGGAAGAAAGGGGGAACTGATCACCGTGATCTACCTGTGAACCCCTCCCTGGGGCACAGACAACAGAAAAGTGGGTGAAGGGAGACATTGGACAGTGTAAGACTTGAAAGAGTAATAATAAATTATCAAGAATTCACAAGGGAGGGAGAGGGAAGGGGAAAATTAGGAGCTGATACTAAGAGTTTAAGTTGGAAAAAATGTTTTGAAAATGATGATGGCAGCAAATGTACAAATGTGCTTCACACATTGAATGGACATATAGATTGTGATAAGAGTTGCATGGGCCCCAAATAAAATTATTTTTTGAAAAAAGAGGGGTTTTTTGTTTCTGTTTTTGGTCTCTGGGGACTCTTCATTATTCTTTGCACTTTGGAGAACAAAACAATAAAGTCTGAAGAGACAAGATTAGGGTTTTAGGGTAAATAGCATAAGGTTTCCTCATGAAATTATACATGACGGGTCTTTGCCAGCCTCAAGGAAAAAGCATTGTCATGTTGGGGGGGGGGATCTTAGCAGCACAACTTCATTGCCTTTCACTTTTCTTAAACTTCCTTCATAATGAACCTCCATGATTTTCATGTCTTTTGAAAAACAAGCCTATCATTATTAGTGCATGGGAGCCCCAAAAGATATCAACTAGATTCTTCTGGGCTGACCAGTCTGCCTTACATTTACTTGACCCAGCAAATGCCGATTGGAAATCACCATTTTAATTGGGCCTGCCTATCTGGTTCGAAAGTTTTGCCTAAAACTATGGAAAACCACTGAAGAGCATAATTAATTAAGAAAATACATCTTATGTACCAGTCTGGCTGCTAATAACTAATGCTCCAATCCACTGAAGGAGACTCACATTTGTACCCATCACAAAGACAGGCTACCTAACAGAATGCAGCATTTATTTAAACTGTATCACATGCAGGTAAAACTTTGCTGAAGATAATTCCAAAATGTTTGCAGTAGTACAATCACAGGAAAGTGTCAGAAATTTAAGCCACCTTCTGCAGAGAATAAGAAATGAGTTATATCATTGCTTATGTCAAATGGATTTGGGATGAAAGTAGAGCATACCAGCTAGATATTTTTTCTTATTTTTTTTTTCATAGCAGCTAGATATTTACCTATTCTCATTGGCTATGCAAAGGCATTCAACTATGTATCTCAAAACAAAACTTGGGTAGCACTGAAAAGAATAGGAATTGGAATCTAGAATGCTTAGTTGTGTTCATGAAGAGTCTATACATAGATGAAGAGGCAGTTGTTCCAACAGAACAAGCGGCTGCTTTGTGCTTTAAAATCCTGCATGGTGAGTGACAACCTTACAGTCTTTGATCCCTACTTATTTAATGTATGTGCTAAGCAAGTAATCTGGTAAGGAGATTACGGCAGTGGTCGGCAAACTGGGCTCTCAAACCACATGCGGCTCTTTTGGTGTGAACACGTGACTCTGAAGTAACTTTGAAAACATTTGAAGCTTATTATTTCAGATTATGGTGATTTCATTTTGGGGGAAAAATATATTGAAGGCTCTTGAGTGATTTTAAGGTTGTTAAAAGGGGCAGGGTTGACTTTTCGGTCTCAAGAGTTTTCCGACCCCTGGACTATGGCATCAATTTTGGGCTGGGATCTCTATGGTTGGCAGTTCAAAACCACCAGCGGTTCTGCAGGAAAAAGATGAGGTTTTCTACTCCCATAAACAGTTGCAGTCTTAGACATACGCACCTTCACTGGAGCAGCTTTGACTCCATGACAGTGAGTCTCGGAGAGAGACTCATTAGCAACTCTTGATGACACTGGTTTGCTTGCTGAAAGTGGGAGGACTTGAAGCACCATTGGATAGAGTTTAAAGGCGACAGTTTTCAATGTGGATTATACCTTGGGGTAGTTACATAATCTGGTGCCAGTTTGGGACTTGTGAGGATTAACAGTAAAGGGGTGGGGTCTAGTGTGTCAATCAGATCATAGCCAACGAGGTTTCTGTGTGGGCATGATTTTCTCCTGAGAATTCTGGGAAATATATTTTTCCTCCTTGGTGGTGGGAGACATCTTCTCACTCTACTCACTCCCTGAAACGCGCTCTACTGACAAGGCCTGACAAGACACATGGAACTTCACCAGTGCCCTGAGCTGGAGAAGCAGCATAGACCTACCTTGATGCAACCAGACCTCTGAAGCAGGGGAGGCCACAGAGAGACCACTGCCAGCACTGAGAGGCTTACACCACCACTGGAACCCAAGACTTTCTACCCACTGGCCTGTGATCATCCTGCATTTGGTGAAGGTGAATGTGCTTCATGAGTCTGAAGAGGACTTTATAGATTGGTATCAGACATATGGGCTAATATCAGATTTATGGACTTGGACTGGGTTGGAATGCTTTCTTAATGTACAATTATATAAAACTCTCTCTTATACACATGAGTTTCTATAGATTTGTTTTTCTAGCTTACCCAGACTAACACATACTTCAACAAAGGGGAAATCAAATTTCTACAAGCAACATCAATGTAAATGGAAACAAGCTTGAAATTGTCAAGCATTTCATTGTACTTTATGCCAAAGCATCAGGGATAGGGAAACTTTAGGAGAGTCACAAGTCATTTGGGTATGTATAGCACCATTCATGGGCTGTAAAAACAGATCAACTTAAAATTAGCCTTTTATATTCGATCAAACACTTATTTAACTCAACCAGAACTGTTTCTCTGTAGTGAGGTGTGTGATGTTAGCTGGTATTAATGATTCCAGTGACTAATACTGCCCTTTTATCAGATGTTCCCCACCCTTCATTACATCTTAGTATTGGTGATGTCGACCTTGATTATTCATTAAGGAGACGTCTGCTGGGCTTCTCTTCTGCAAAGGTTTCCTTTGTAATTTGTAAAGTAAATTGAGACTGTAGTATTTAATTTTCCTCCAATTTTGTATCCACTGATTTTAGTATTCATTGGTGGACTCTTACTATCTCAGTGACTACTTTTATTTGTTTGTTGTTTGGGGTTTTATTGCCAATAGTGTTCACCTACTTCATGCTAGTTTTTTTATCTTAATTTTTCATTTTGTGAATTATAAATCTACTGTAATGAAGAACTTCCACTTCCACTAATCTATTTTAAAGTTATTTATGTCATCATGAATTGATGGGTAGAAGGATGCATTTTCAAAACAACCAAGAACTATATGACATTTATCAATTTGAAACCACCAGTAACTCCACTGAAGAAAGGTGGAGTTTTCTATTCTTGTAAAGACTCAGAAATGCAGTTTATTAGCTCATCTGCACAGCATGCAGATTGAACAAGGGTGCTTAAAGGCTGCAACTTTGAAGCAAATCCTTTTTATATTTTAAAACACTCATTTTTTTCCTTGTTCTGTTTTATAACTGCCTCTTGTTTCATATCAAAGTTCCTCTTGAGCACAACACAGTGTTCTGGGATTCTCATTCTCCTCAATACGATTCATTTTTATGATTCACACAATCGAATGCATTTGCATAGTCAATAAAACACAAGTAAACATCTTTCTGAAATCAGCAATGATATCCATTGTTCTACATCCTCTTCTGGCTGCAACTATTCTTGAGAGAGCTTCTGCAAAGACGTTACTTGCCTCTGAGATCAATGCTATTATTCTATTATTTGAGCATTCTGTGGGTAACCTTTCTTTGGAATAGATACAAAGCATACTTTTTCAGTCAACTGGACAGGTAGCTGACTTCCAAATTTCTCAGCATAGGCAAGTGAAATGTATCAGGTTTTTTTTTTTTTTGGAATATTTCATTTGCTTTATGTCAATTCCCAGTACCTTGCTTTTGACTAATAATTTCAGTGCAGCTTGGATTGCTTCCTTCTATACCATTAGTTATTGGCCATATGCTACCTTTGGAAATGGTTGGATTTCAACCAGTTTTTATGGTATAGCAAATCTGCATATTATTCTTTCCATATTTTTAAAGTCATTTTATTGAGGGCTTATACAACTCCCATCATGATCAATACATATGTCAATTGTATGCAGACCACGTTTGCACATTTGTTGCCATCATCCTTCTTGAAATATCCTCCTTCCATATTTTTTATATTTTCTGCATTGTTCAATATTTTATCCATAGAATCTTTCAATATTTAAACTTGGGTCTTGACTTTTTCTTCAGTTCTTTCAGCTTCTTACTTACTCAGCATGTTCTCCCATTTTGATTTTCTAACTGTAGGTCTTCGAATATTCTATTATAATACTTAACTTTATCTTCCCAAACTTCCCTTGGAAATTGTCTGTTCAGTTCTTTTACTTCCTTATTTAGTCCATTTGCTTTAGATTCTTTACATTCAAGAGCAAGTTTCAGAGTCTGCTGGCACTCACCTTTTTCTTTGCTTTCTTTCCTATCTCATTAATGAACTTTTGTTTTCTTCATGCATGATGTTCTCCATGTCATCTCACAGCTCATCAGCAATTTGGTAATTAGTGCTCATTAAATCCAAATCTATTGTGGAGATGTTCCCTAAATTCAGGTGAGATATACTCAAGCTGTGTTTTCTCTTTTGTGGACTCAGCTTCAACTTCAGCCTGAATTTACATGTCAGCGACTAATGGCCTGTTCCACAATGAGACTGAGGCAGCTTTGCTGCTGCTATTTAGCATCTACATCATCCCTTCCTACAGATGTAGACAGATTGATTGCTAGTTTTCAATTCACTTTGTTTTCAATTTGTTTAATCGATGTTTATGCTGTTGAAAAAAAGTCTTTGCAATGGAGAATTTATTGGGCTTCAGAAATTCTATCAGGCAATCTGCAGCTTCTTTTCTGTCATCAAAGCCATATTTTTCAACTGTTCCTGTCTCAGTTTCTAAATTTTGCATTTTTCAATTACCAATAACTTTTAGTGCATCTTGATTGCATGTTTGATCAATTTCAGACTAAGAAAGATGGTAGGATTCTTTTTCTTCAGTGCTATGTTTAGTGATCAGTGTATAAATTTGAATAATAGTTGAATTAATTAGATTTCCTTGTATATGTATATATATCACATTATCACTTATAGCACTGTACTTCAAGACAGATCTTGAAAAAGATTTATGACGAATGAGACACCATTCCTCTTGAATTTGTCATTCTGGGCATAGTAAATCATATGATTGTTTCAAAATGCCAGTACCTATCCATTTCAGTTTGCCAAGGGCAAGAATATGGAACTTTATGCTTTTCATTTTATTTTTCATTACTTCTAATTTTCCTAAATTCATACTTCAAATATAGCACATTCCAATTATCAATTGTTAGCAGTTTTTCTTCTCATTTTGAGTCACGCCCCACTAAGAAATGATGACACCATGGATACTCCATCCACATAACTAGGATTGATTCAACTTTAAGAAAGCAGGTCTTCTCCAGTCTTATTTTTATTTTCCCTTCTGACTCCAGGGATTTTCAAAGAAGATCATTTGCAGTCAAGACTTCAAAGATTCATTGATAAAGAGAATTTTCCATTGCGCTGGAGAATGCACCTAAAGTCTAAGTCATGTTTGATTGAGATGACTCAGAAGATAAGACATTGAACTTGAAGTTGACATAAGAATTGGGGGCCAAATGTTGAGAAGGAAACACATGAACTTAAGGGTGTCAAAGGATGAAAGGTTATGAATTGAAGTGTCTCCACTGAAAATCTATGTTGTAAATCCTAATTTCCATGCTTATGTTTTTAACCTTATTTAGAATGGATTGTCTTTGTTGTGCTAATGAGGCATATTAATGTTGAACATATCTTGAATTGATCTTGAGATATAAAAGAGATTAAGCAGACAAATGGAAAGAGATGTCAAGCCATGTGGACATCTCCAAGGGACGATGAAGCAGAAATTGAAGAAACAAGGATCTTCCTGGAGAACTCGAAAAGAGGAAAAGCCTTTCTTTAGAACAGTGGTTCTCAATCTTCCTAATGCTGCAAACTTCTAATATAGTTTCTCATGTTGTGATGACCCCCAACTATGATATTATTTTTATTGATACTTCAAAATTATAGTCTTTATGAATCGAGTGACCCCATAAAAGGGTTGTGACCTATAGGTTGAGAACTGCTGCTGAAAAGCCAGGATGCTGCATTTAGACTTCTAGTTCAATGAACTTTGAGAAAATAAATTTCTGTCCGTTAAAATCACCCACTTGTGCTATTTCTAGTATAACAGTACTATATATCTAAGACAAATGATAGCTTACTTTAAATCCTGCCTGGAGACTTGAAGAAGACAGAATTTCCCAATTTTCCATTAAAAGACTACCTTGAAGAAAGAAATAGACAAAAGAAAAACTCAAATCAAAAAAAAATCAGGACTGTCAATCAACCTATTATTAGAATCTGGAAGGATTTTCCAGTTATTAAATGTGTTATAAAAGTTAATTATATGTCAGTATCATTGGTGACTCACTGGGAATAAAACAGTAGGAATTTGTCTGCCTGATTACTTTCATTGTAAGCTCAGTCCTATTTGTGTAGTTCAGTCCAGACAAAGATCATTTAATCATCTTTTGATGGCAGAGTTTCAATACCAACAAATGGATTGGTTTTCCAGCGAAGACTCCAACATGACACTCCCTCCGGAATTAAAAGTCCATGAAGCTTTAACAATATGAAGAGCTCCTCAACTAGCTCCAGAAACCCCGTGTTCCTTAATGGATTTTCCAATTGAAATCTAGGAACTTTCAAGGGGAGGAGCTTACTGAAGCTTTGATTTGGATTTTGTACTGATAAATATTTTATTGATAAGAAATTTATTTAAAGGAAGTAATTTCTTAGCACTCTTGTGGTAGATCTGGGTTTAATTTGTTTTACAAATGTTTACTTCCCCACCCCTATTCCAACTTCAAATATAGTAGAGAAAAATTTTATGTGACTTAATTGACAATTAGATTTTATTTTACACAAGATTCATGAAAATGAAGTGAATTAATGATTTTTTACTTCATCAGTACTTGCCAACGATTTGATTTATGCTTCTGTAGTTTGCAATGGCCACTTACTTGTGGTCAGTAGAAATTTAGATAAATTCACTTTAGCTATCACCTTTTTGAGGAACAAGGTAAATGATATATAAAGAATTTGATAGGTTCCTCTCTAGTATTACAATTGAAAAGAGAACTTAAAGGACAAGAATCTACCTTCCAGGAAAACCTGTAGAAATAGAAACGATGGGGGTTCATAGAACTTCCAAGGAGACACCAAGCATTGGCACACTATTTTAGAGAAAGTGAGCCCGGAAACTTCAGACGACTTCAAGGGACAAACATCCTCACCCGTAGCAACTTAGCCAAATTGTATCTGTTCATTTATTATACTGTTATGGTTTGCATACTGCTACGATTCTGGAAAATATGCCACTGGGATTTCAAACACCAGCAGGATCACACATGGTAGATGGGTTTCATCAGAGCTTCCAAAATAGGAAAAGAGTGGGAAGAATGAATAAGCTGTCCACTCCTGAAGAATTAGCTACTGGAAACCTAATAACAGTAGTGTAATTCAGTCTGATATAATGTTTAATAGAACATCAGTCACTCAGGTTAGAAGGCACATAAAATATGACAGGGGGAGAACTGCCTCCTCAAAACAGAGTTGTTTGTCAATAGATGGAAAAAATTAAGCTTCAAGTCCTTCACTTGCTAATTGGGTCATAATTTAAAATGAGAAAAAAAAGATGTAAGCATCCATTAATAATCAGAACATTGAATGTACAAAGTATGAATCTAAGAAATTGAAAATTGTCAAAGAGGTAATGGAGCACATAGGCATTCATGAACTAAGATGAGTTGGTATTGGTCATTTTGAGTCAGATGATCATATTGAAAGGTGTATGTTAACGGTTCTAATCCAGCAGCAGCACTCCAGAAGCAAGATTGGGCTTCCTGCTCCCACCAGGGCAGTGAAGAAGAAAAAAAAAAGTACATTATATACAGAAAAAAATTTTATCTCAAGATGGCATCTGAGCCAATCCCAAATGAAGTCCATAAGTCCAGTCCTATCATGGACTCTCTTCAGATTCATGTAGTTACAAGTCAGTAATGCAGAAAGTGAACTGGAAAACAGGAAGATCAGAAGCTTCTGAAAGCACAGTTGCATGGATCCAAAGTAGGTGGAAATATGACAGGGCACTGACAGTTCTCAGGGACAGAAAGAGAATTTCAAGTTATGCAAAAATAACTTATACAAAAATATTTATGAGACCAAAGAAGTATCATTAGACTGACACCCAATCGATAGGTTGGGGCCCAGCCTACCTTTGCCCAGGAGTGTCTAGTTGACATAATCCCTAAGCATCAAAACTGTGTTGTTGTCCTTGGTTCAAAGAATCCCTGAATGACACCACTTATTTGCTCTATCACTCAGTTGTTTTTGAATAGTATTTATTAGTCTTCATTTGTTTGCCTTTATTATTCTATTCTTTCTATTGTTAGTTTTTAGGGTTATACAACATGCTCTGAGAAAAGTGAATTGTAGAATCTTAATATATAGTTTTAAATTATTAAGGCTTCTGTGGCCTAAGATATAGTCTATTCTTGTGACTGTTCCATGTGCACTGAAGTAGAATGTATACGGTGTTGTTGGATGGAGTGCATTGTATCTGTCTAGAAGGTCAAGTTGTCTGATTGTGCTTTTTAGCTCTTTTGTATCTTTATTGAATTTCTTTCCTGATAATTTGTCTTTCCTTGAGAGTGCTGTTTTGAAGCCTCCTATTATTGTTGTTGATTTGTCTATTTCTTTTTATAATTCTGTGAGCATTATGCTAATGTATTTTAAGGGTCTTTCATTGGCAGCATCTTTGTTTATTCTGTTTATTTCTCTTTTTTGGGGGGCATCACTGCCCTCTGGTGGTGGGTGTAGGAGGCCCAGCCTTTTCTCCTGTGGAGCTGCTGCTGGAATTGAACTGCCATCCCAGTGGGCCGCAGTCCCATGCACAACCACTATGCCACCGGGACTCAGCCCTATTTTGCTTATTTATTCTTGATCTATGTCCCTGTATTATTATGAAATTTCCATTCTTTTCTCTCACTATGTTATATTTACCTCAAGCCTATTTTTCCAGGGATTAATATTGAAACATCAGTTTTATTTTAATTGCCATTTGTTTGATATGCTTTTGTCTAGCCTTTGATTTCTAATCTATTTTTGTCTTTTTGTTGAGGTATCTTTCTACTAATAAGCCTTGATTTCTTTTTTTCTTAAGTCCCGATTTCTTATCCAACGCTGCACTCTCTCTATTAACTGATGCATTTAATCATTTGACATTCAGTGACATTATAGATCTGTGTGGATTTGTTGCAAACTTTTAAGCAACATTTTTCATTGTGAATTAAGTGAATTTCAACATATGAGAACATCATTTTTGTATATCACAATGCTAGTGACCCTCCCTTTATTAGCTCTATCAATAACTTGCCAGCATTCAACACCCCAGGCATTTTTTTTCCATCTCCCTTTGTAAAATCTGCAAGTCAATTTACTTAGAGCTTCTTCAAATTAGTAATTTATTTATTTTGTAAATGTTTTATTGACATACACTTCACATATCACAGAACTTAATCATTCAGTCATATTAAGAAAAATCGTGCAATCATCACATAAATACTAATTATTCTTATACTGAGGCTGTAATAAAGTGTGAGCCCAATATCCATATGTGTGTGTCTTACTTTAGAAATATCATTATCATTTAAGTGAAAACATTATCCATCAAAACCATGAGACAATGGGGCAGAAGGTAATTGTATTGATATTGTTGTTATCAGTGCCCTCTAATCATCTCCAATCTACAGCACATCTTTGCATAACAGAACAAAAGTCTGTCGGATCCTGTGTCAACTTCACAATTGTTCCTATAACTGAGTTCATACATGCAGCCACTGTGTCAATCCATCTCATTAAGGGGCATCCTCTCCTTTGGTGCCCTTCCATGTTTCTAACCATGATCCCCTTCTCCATGGACTGATCTTTCCTGAAAATATGTCCAAAGTATATAAGATAATGTCTTGCTGTCCTTTCCTCTCAGGACCATTCTGGTTTTATTTCTTTCAATACAGATCTGTTTGTCCATTTACTATTCCATGGAACTTTCAATATTCTTCTCTGACAACACAATTTAAATGTATCTACATTTCTATGACCTTCCTTATTTAATGTCCAGCTTTCCCATGCATATGATACAATGGAGAATGTCAAAGCTTGTGTTGAGTGAGCCTTCATTCTCAAAGAAACATCCTGGTTCTTCAATACTCTAAAAAGGTCTTGTTCTGCAGATATATATGTGATATGTCTTTTGATCTCTTGACTACTGCTTTCACTAGCATTGATTTTGTGTCCAAGTAAAACAAACATCTTTGACAACTTCAACATTTTCTCCATTTATATAATATTGCTTATTGTTCCTATTGTGAGGACTTTGGTCTTCTCTACAGTGAGTGGTAGCCTAAACTGAATAAACACTTCTTGGTTTTCATTAGCAAGTGCTTCAATTCCTCTTCATTTTTAGCAAACAAAGCTATGTCATCTGTGTACAACAGGTATTAATTACCCATCTTCTAAAAATGAGTTATTATTTATTTAGAAAAAATGGGTCTATGTAAAAAGATGGGAGGGCCAAAAGATAGAAATTTAAAGAATTTCAAGAGAAACCAAAATATTGAAACACTAGTAGAAAATTGGTAGTCTCATTTGAGCATCTACATGCATGAGTGACATTTTATTCCCTCTGATTTAATAAACCTGAACCTATGAATACAAACATAAGCAATAGAATTCACATTTCTTTTTAAATGTTCCTAAGTCTCAAATTGTATCAATTTATTAGGAGTTAAATTTGAAGACCACCACTGATTTAAAAAGAATGTGAACTGAAGTGCCACATAAAAGAAGCACATCAGCCTATGTGATCATGAGGTATCAATAGAATCAGGTATCAGGCATCAAAGAACAGAAAAATAATATCATTATGAATGAGGGTAAGTGTGCAGTAGAGACCCAAAGCCTATTTGTAGGCAACTGGACATACCCTTACAGAAGGGTCATGGGGAAGAGACGAGCCAGTCCAGGGTGCAGCGTAGCAATGATGAAACATATAACTTTCCTCTCGCTCCTAAATGCTTCCTCACCCCACCCCCTCCACTATACTGATCCCAATTCTACCTTACAAATCTGGCTAGACCCGAGAAAGTACACTGGTATAGATAGGAACTGGAAATACAGGGAATCCATGACAGATGATCTTTCAGGACCTGTGCTGAGAGTGACGATACCAGGTGGGTGGAGGGAGGGAGGATAGAAAGGGGGAACCAATTACAAGGACCTACATATAACCTCCTCCCTGGGGGATGGACAATAGAAAAGTGGGTGAAGGGAGATGTCAGGCAGTGCAAGATATGGCAAAATAATAATAATTTATAAATTATCCAGGGTTCATGAGGGAAAGGGGAGCAAGGAAGAATGGGGGAAAATGAGGAACTGATGTCAAGGGTTCAAGGGAAAATCAAATGCTTTGAGAATGATGATGGCAACAAATGTACAAATGTGCTTGACACATCGATGCATGTATGAATTATGAGGAGAGCTGTATGAGCCTCCAATAAAATGATAAAAAAAGAAAAGAAAATGGAGAGTGGACATTTATTTGACTTCTGCTATACGTTCCTTCTTGACCTACCAGTGGTCAGATATGTCCATGGAGTTTACTGTATTGTTTTCTAGAAAGAATATGGGAGGTTAAAATTTTGATTATTTCATTTGGTTGTAGTCTTGGGTTAATCCTGTATGAAATGGCAGAAATGAATGCTGTTGATGTATATTTTGAGCTCCGGGGTAGACTTTGCCACTTGACTTTGTCAGAGACCATGTTAGTTATTGAAAATGACTGACAGAAGGTCAAATTGTGTGACAGAAATCCCGAATCTGTCTTGAAGCTCTCAGAGGCCTACTCTGATATTTTGTATCACTAGACTAGTTAAGATAAGGATCAAGATAAACTAAATAAGGATTGAAATGGACTGTTTTAAGAAATGAGATCAGTACCTGGTTCTTCTATGTTTATACTAATTTCTTCTCATTATTGTTGATATAAATGAATATTGGGAAGTATGAAAATAAAGAGCTTGCAAGCCCACTTTTCTTTACCCACTAAAATGAAATCTTTAAAGGAATTTATGACAGGCCTCTAAAAAAGGTTCTGAAAAGATTAGCCTCACCCAGTGTTTTGGAATACTCAGGATGTTTGTATTTGAAGAGTCTTGCCTAAAAGGGCCGTTGTTGACAGATTGAAAGAAAAAAGAACTCGTTGGTTTTTTTTAAGTTTGAACTTTAGTAGCTTTTTCCAGAAGCTGGAAAAAATCTGAAGCCCTGAAAAAATTCTCTGTTGTAGGATTTATTTGTTAAAGGGAGCCTGTGGCAAGCTGAAATGTCTATATAGATTGAGCGGAAGTGAGAGAAAGGCAGCAATAGCAATAGAGGTTTAGTTTGGCCACTGAAACCATGGAGGTTGACTGGTCTGAAGTTCATGAGCTAGCATAAGGGGTCTAAACTGTTGGGAATTTGTGAGAAACCCATGAACTAAAGGCAAGGTGATCAACAGACATTCTGTTGAGGCTAAATTAGGCAGCCCTCATGAGTTGACCAGAACCCGACCAGATGAAGAGAAGATATTTAATCCTGTGCACTGCAGCATATTTCTGCATATTTTGTGGATGGTCTGTTCTGATGTGGCTTTGCTTATGGATGCAGATTTGAAAAGGTTTTAACTGGAATGAAAATTCTTCACATCAAAGATATGATTGTGTCCTAAGAACACGGGGTTGATGCAAATGGACATTATAGAAACTGGATACCCCAAATGTGGAGATGAGATTTGGGGTGGTTGCCTGACAAACTTTCAAATGTGAGGGAATATAGTCATAAGATTATAGGATTAAGGTATAGATGTTACTTAATACAATTGTTAGGCATAGGATATTTGTGCTTTGTTTACTTATAGAATGTTTTGTCGGTGGCCATACCACCCTGAATGTGCCTGATCTCATCCGATCTCAGAAGCTAAGCAAGGTCGTGCCTGGTTAGTACTTGGATGTTATGTTTAAATGAGGTTGCACAGGTTTGAATTGTATGCATTTTAGTTTTATCCTCTGTAGTACAGGTATCATATTATTATTGTTTGTTTGAAAATTATATATGGTTAAAGAGTTATGTGCAAATGTCAAATTGACAGGAGGTGGTCTATTATAATTACACAATCTGGTGTCAGTTTGAGGATAAAGAGTATAGGGGTGGAGTCTAGTTTGTCAATCAGGATATAGCCTATGAGGCCTCTGTTTAGCCACATTCCTCAGTACCAATAGAGTCCACACCTTTATTATTGGGTTTATTACCTAGCATATGTTTGTAGTATGCTAAAGAGAAACCAGTATCAATAGATTCCCATTGAAAAAAAATGCCATGACAATAAAGCAACCAATGAAACAAAAGTATGAAAGGTGATCAGGACTAATGGATGAAGATGGTTTTATCTGCAAACTGGTTATTCTTGCTAACATACTCAAATAAACAATACCTTCGATTCAAAACTTCATGAGAAAGTAAAAAAAGCATGGTCTGAGTAAGCCTCCAACGTCAAGTCCTTCTTAAATTATTATGAGTAGTTCCCTTCTCAAGTCATAAGGTTTTAATGCCATGATCTGTTGGAAGGAGTCTTCAAATAAAGTCATCCGGAACACACTCATCTTCACATCACTGGGTAGTGCATGACACTGGCACAAATTATGGGTGTCAGGAAGTTTCCACTGAAAGCTACGCCAATTACTGATTTAGGGACCACCTTTAGGTACAGATGACTTTCCCTTTTGAGGAACTTTGAATGCTGTTGTACTTGTGCTATTAGCAACAAAGTAACTTACATCTCTCCTGTACCTAATTTTCCAGTCTTCTGGCAGGGGTTCTTCCTTCTGCAGGCTTGAGTTCTTGGATCTGCCCATTGAATTGTTCTTCTCATGATTCAATGTAAATTCTGTCCATTGAATTTACTCTCTTTCCTCAGTCTTGAGGTTAAGGCCCATATGGGTCTTTCTGCCGCTAACGTTGAAGCCAGAGAGAGGTTGGTTCAATCATTTGGTTGAACTGCTGCACCATTACCCCAAGACTGCCACTGCTCAAAGGTTCCAGCAGATTCCATAGTTGGTTCCTGCTACCTGGTTATCCTCTTGTTATCATCCATGTAGTAAACTCTTCCACAATCATCCACTGATCTTTACCAACCCAGAGGTTAAAGCTGTCATCCCTCCCATGTGGTTTTTCTGGTGTTAAGGTTTACATAATAGGTTCTGCCATGAGAATCTTTTCTCTGTTCCCACCCCAATGACAACATTTATGTGTTGCCATTTCCAGATTGTTGCCAGGTAGATTCCACACACCCTCCTGACAGTTTTATTGTCAAAAGCAGAACTACTTCCAGAAGGAGAGGTGGCAAGGCCTGATGGACTTCTACTTTTGAGTAGTGGGTCTTGCTGAAGGCTATTGATTTTCCTAGAAGACATCACCATTTTCTTGTGTTTTGGTGGGAGATAAACTGCAGTTTGATTTTCTTTTTCAACCACCGATCTGTTGAGCACAACTTTCAATTTATCTGTTTGCATGGCAGCATTGTTTTCCAGGAACGTTTTGATTGTCTTTCACTCTTTTCAATTTTCTATTTTGTTCTTCTAATTTTCTATTGTGTGTTAGTAGAGCTGGCTTCAAATCTGCAGTTGCCCTTCCTAACATAGCACCTGCTTTCAAAGTGTGATGACTCCAAACTGCAAATATCAAGGTAGTCTGTGAGGTCATATTTACAGTTATCTGTCCATTCCATTTTGGATAAGAAGAATGATTATATTTTGCTGTTTTCTTTATTTCCATCTATAACTACTTCTGTATTTGTTGCATTCCTCTTTCTTTCTTTTTCTTTTTTTTACAGTTTGGCATTCTAAACAGTTACCTGTAACTGCAAACTTCCACTGTGATTTTTACTTGTCGCAGAACTTGGTAAAGCCATGGCCATGTCCCAAAATTCAGCTTACACTGGGAATGAAGCCATCCCCCCCTCCCCGGTGCCTCCCCATGTGGCTGGTGTCCACACACTTCTGTTGCCAAGATCACTAGCTCCATGTGGTCAAGGTGGTGAAGGTGGCTGGGGAAGTAGTGGGAGCAGCATCTGCAGCACCCATCCAGGATGCCTGAAGTCACTGGGACCCTGAACATCACCCACCTCCTTCTTCACCTGTCAGCTTCTCTGATGACTTGGTCAACATATGAATGGTACAAGTAGGGTGGGAGGATACATCGATTACACACACCTTTCCTGGGTTTAAACTATACAGTGTTCCTTTTTTTCTGTTCACATACAGTCTTTTGAGATATGTGCAAGGTCCTCCTGGCCACAGTGAAGTGGTCAGGAATTCCCATTCTTCTACAGGTTATCCACAGCTGATTATGGTTCACACAGTTGATTTTCTTTGCATAGTAAATGCATTCTATTGATAGTGCCATTAATCTAGCCAATGGTATAAAATAGCTCCCACTGTTTTCTTGGTGTAACTCTGAGGGGTGACCGAGAGTTTGGATTGTTTTGAGGTAATTCCATTGAGTTGTATCATAGATGAATGATAGATACTTCATACCAAGTATTGAGAGGCAAGGGATGGCACAGGTGAGGGGGAAAAAAAACCAAAATAATGGCAGGGAGATTGCGAGAAAAAAAGAGATGAGGTTGTGTTGATTTAAGAATTGTAAAGATATTGAAATAACTTCATATTTAGAAGAATAAAAGTAGTACTCACTGAAAGATAATTGCAAAAGTAGTACTCTCTTTTATTTTAATGAAATGGGAACCAAAAGGGAAGGGAAAAGAACAGATGAAAGGAAGAACTGTGGTACGTTTGGTTGGGGTCTAGGAGCACTGTAGCTGGTGTGAGCAATAGATAAGTGTGTCTCCAAGGAGTGAGGACCAGTTGAGCTTAAAGCCAGTGGCTCTGCCTGGTGGGGTATTTGGCCTAGGCTGGAAACTGGTCTGGAAGTGAAAGATCAAGGTCAGGTGATCAAGTGACTTTTTAGAGTGACTTGATGCTGAGTGGGATGTAGATGGTGGGGCTCATGATTTCAGCTATCAGCGATCCAGGGAGGAGGAGGTAACAGAGTGAGGCAGCTTTTACTGGGACAGGCTATGAGGAGGCGTTGAGGTAGGAGTGGGCCAAGAAGACAGTTTTTGGCTCTCAGCTGCCTAGAGTAGACTAAATGAGGTACCGGCGGGGAGGTTCAAGTATTACTTTCTTAAGGAATGAAAAAAATGAGAGAAAATTGTTTTATTAAAAAAAAAATGAAAGAAAAGTGTGTGAACTGGGTATTTTGGTGCCAACATGGCTCCTGTAAAAAAAATGTGGGTGTAGCTTAGCCTGTTATCAGGTTGTAACTTGATGACCTCTTTTGGAGGTGCTACCAAGAGACATGACTTTTTGGAGGTGGCCTCCCATCCTCTGCTCACCCTCTCTGCCTCCACCTTCTGGTTGATGAACCACGCTGATACATGTGTGAGCCCTGTGATGTGGCAGTCACTGCTAGTGGGTCCACATGCATCTGCCTCCACTGATCTTGACCTTCCTGCATTCTGCATAATTGCATGTGGCTGCACAAGTCTGAAGAGTGACTTTTGGACTCTTATTGGACTTATGGATTTGAGTTGACCTGGAGTGGGATGTTTTACTGATGCATAGTTACATCTTGACATAAAACTCTTTCTTACACATATATGAGTGTCTCTGAATTTGTTTCATTAGTCACACCAGCCTAACACAGGAGAGTCCTGATTAAGCATATATTACAAAAAATTGTACAAGGTTTTGTTTTAAAGATAGGGAAAACAAGAAAGAAAGAAAAGATAGAACTTGTTGCTCTAAACTATGCCCAGAGAGAGTTCAGAAAAGTGTTTGGGAGAAGCCAGAAAGAGATCAAATAAGAAGATGCATGCAGTGTGTAGGGGTGGCTGGCTATACCCTTTGGGGGCTTGGACTTGTGGGTCCAGACTTTGGCAGATATCAGGCCATAGGCAAGGAGGTTGAGTGGGGCTGTAAGAGATGAAAGACCAGAGACTTTGTTGTTTCAGAACTAGAGTGATTTCACTATTCTGGAGTTGTATATAACCAGCTGTCCTGAAGGAACAATGGTCAAGTAGTATAGTCTGGATTGAAGCAGGGAGGGCTCCCACTCTTTAGGGGAGAGCAGTATTTAAAAGAGAGCAGAGAGCTGCGCTAGGAATCTTCCCAGGGGGAAAATCATCACATAAGGTGGCTAAGCACGGGGCAGGGGGATTGTCAAAGTAGAAGCCTTCTCAGAGGATAGGCTGTTGATCTAGATGACCTGGGGTACAATAAATGGGGTGATGGCAGGATGTGAGGTTGTGAAAGAGTTGGGTTGCTTAAGTCAGCCAGCACTTCAGCTGAGACACCAAACAGCCATGGGGGTAATCTGAGTCCAAGATATGCCACTGGATGTACTCTCCAACTGAGGGATGAAAAAAAGAGTGGGGTACAATCTTGGGCCAGGCGTATGGAGTTCATGCCAGTAGAAAATTTAGTAAGCCATGCAAGCCTGCTGTGAAATTGGCGTCTTGATCCAGCAGGAGGAAGGGTGAGGCATCTCTGGGCCTGTTTAGCATTTCCTCTTCCCCTCTATAGCTCCAACTCTCTCTGAACTCTCAGGACTCAGGCTACTTATCTAGTGAGTGGTTCTCCATGATTATTTGCATCCCATTTTTTTTCTTGATGTTTTCCTACTGACTGTTGGAGAGGGATTCACTTTCCATGTGATCTGTCTGTCATCTTGAACTGGAACTCCTAGTAGTATAAATATATATTCTACAAGGATTATTGGCATATGCTTCATTTATCATGCAAATTGATCATTTAATCACATGGTGATTTGTACAATCATTACCCCAATCAATTGCAGAATGTTTTCTTCTCATATTCATTGATATGGCCTCTTCATTTCCACCCACCCTCCCCTGCCATACCCCTATTCATAGTCACTATAGCTCTACCTCGCCTGGATTTCATATACAGATAATCATAGAAACCATGCACAATCCATCACATAATATCACACAAAGCAAACAAAACCAAATAAATCCCCACAAAGATAACTAGGAAAAAAGAAGCTCCATGAAAGAGAAAGCAGACAATAATAAAACTATAAACAATTTTAAAATGTGTAACATGAGACAAAGTTTACATTTTAACCTCACTGTATCTGCCACAATCGACTTTAAAATCCTGTCTGTCTAAGGGCAAGGGTTTTCACATGCCTGGACTAGAGTCAGAGAGAATTTGCTGGAGACTTAATCTATATGTAGACCCTGAAAATGGATTTTGTGTTTCTTCTGTCCACCGCAGTGTTCTACAAACTGTCGGTTCCTAATTTGAACTCTGATACTATTCTCTCATCTTGATTTGGGATTTATTATTTGCCGTTCTTGGATCATGCCGGCTGATATGCTTCTGCCCTGTATTCTTAGTTGATACCTCAGTAAGATGACTTTAAAAAAAAAAAAGACAAACCTGTATGATCATAGATGTTATTCTTTCTAATAGCCAGCTACTTTCAGGTTTCTTCACCTCACTTTTCTGTAGCATCCATATTTGCAGTGCTCAATTCATGAGGGTGAATATCAGGCAGGGTCCTCACATAAAAACTTATCTTCTTAGACTGAGGCTGGAATTAAGTGTGGGCACAATATTGATTCATCTATTCATATATATATATATATATATATATATATATATATATATGATTTGCCTGTTTTTCTTTAAAAGCCTCACTATCATTTAAGTAGAGAACATTATCCATCAAACCCATGAGGCATACGGTAATCCTACTGATGTTGTGGTTGTCAGTGCCATCTAATCATCTCTGATCGACAGCAAACCTTTACACGATGGACTGAAACGCTGCAGGATGCTGTGCCACCTTCACAATTGTTCCTCGACCTGGGCTCGTCGAGGCATCCACTGTGTCAGTCCATCTCATCGAGGGTCTTCCCCTCCTAGGATGTCCTTTCATGTTATCAAGCAGGATGTGCTTCCCCAGGGATTGGTCTCTCTTTAAAATATGTCCAAAGTGTGTATGAGGAAGTTTTCTCACCCTTTCCTCTCAGGAGCACTCTGGTATTACTTCTTTCAATGCAGATCTGTCTGTCAATTTGCTGTTTCATGGCATTTTCAATATTCTTCTCTGGCACCACAATTCAAATGCATCCACTCTTCTATGGCCTTCCTTATTCAATGTCTACATTCACATGCATATAGTGCAATGGAGAATATTATATCTTGGTCAGGTAAACCTTAGTTCACAAAGAAACATCCTTGCTCTTCAATGCTCTAAAGAGGTCTTACTCTACAGACCTGTCTAATGCAATACGACTTTTTTGCTCACTTGACTGCTACTTTCATTAACATTGATTTTGTGTCAAGTAAGACAAAAAATCCACTGTGTTTATTGCCTTTACCAGACCTTATTGGATCTATGGCCACATCCCAAATTCAGATAACACTGGGAATGAAGCCATGTCCTCCTGGCGCCCACAGCAATGGCACCTCTTCCTGTGGCTGGTGTCCCCACCCTTCCAATCCTAAGATCACCATCTCATAGCAGGCTAGAAAGTGGTGTTAGCAACAGCTGTAGCAGTTGCTTAGTCTGTCTGCGGTCACTGGGAACCTGCACACCACCCACATTCTTCTTCACATAAGTCAATTTCTCTGATGACGTGTCAACATATGGATTGGACAAGTATGGTGAGAGGATACATCCCTGACACGCACTATTCCTGATTTTAAGCCATATAGTGTTCCCTTTTCCTGTTCACATGCAGCCTCTTGATCCACGTGCAAGTTCCTCCTGAGCACAACGAACTGTTCTGAAATTGCCAGTCTTTCCACGGTTACCCGCAGTTCACAATGATTCACCCAGTTGAAATTCTTTGCTTAGTCAATGCATTCTAGCGATAGGGACATTTATTTAGCCAGTGATATAGCATATTTCTCATTATTTCCTTGGTGTTGCTCTTAGGGGTGGCAGGGAGATGAGGGAATTCCATTGAGTGCTATAGTAGATGAATGATATACACTTTATAACAAGCATTGAGAGAAAAAGGGATGGAATAGGTGGTGATAGGGAAGAGATCAAAATAATGGAAGGGACAATACTGGAGAAAAGAGGGGAGGAAAGATGTGGTCATGTTAATTTAAGAATTGTGAAATTATTGAAAAAAATCCATATTTGGAAGAATAAAAGAAGGGGTAGAACTAATCAAAAATAATTACACAAATAGTGCACACTTTTATTTTAAAGAAATGGAAACAAAAAGGGAAGGTAAAAGAACAGTTGAAAGGATCATCTGTGGTGTTTGGGAGTGGGGTCTAAGAGCATTGTAGCAGGTGTGAGTGAGAGATAAGTGTGTCTGCAAGGGATGAGGACCAGTTGAGCTTAAGGTCAGTGGCTCTGCCAGGTGGGGTATCTGGCCTATCTGGACTAGACCTTAGCTGGAAACTGGTCTGGAGGTGAAAAGTCAAGGAGGTACCAGGAGATGGAGAAATTTTTCAGAGTGATATGATGCTAAGAAGTGTATAGAGAGTTGAGATCATGATTTCAAGAGTCAGTGATCCAGGGAGTAGCAGGTAGCAGAGTGAGGCACCTTTTATTGGGACAGCTTGTGAGGAGGGGTGAGGTAAGAGTGGACCAAAGGGGCAGACTATGAATTAAGCTGCCTAGGGTAATCTAAATAAAGTACTGGCTGGGAGAATCAGGTATCACTTTCTTAAGGAATGAGAAAAGATGAGAGAAAATTTGTCTTAATAGAAATAGTGAAGTGAAGGTGTGATAGCTGGGTTTTTTTGTACCAACATGACACCTGTAAGAATATATGGGTGGATCTCAGGGAAGATGGTGTCCAGGTAGATTTACTCATCTGTAGTTCCTCCTGACATACCAGAAAATTATAAGGGTACTTTCACCATCCATCCATGGTGCGCTACACCATGGACGGTACACCCACCCACACTCCATGACACTCCAGTTGCAGAGGGAAAAGCCATACATCATCTGAGACGCTCCTAGCCCCATGGGACAGGCACACAACCACGGCTTCTTGAGAGATCAGCCAGTGAAGTGCCATCCTGGTGGGCACACAACCCCAGACCTGCATCCTGTGAGAAGGTTATCCAACTCACATTCCAAATAATGGACTACTGATTGCCTAGGGCAGCGGTCGGCAAACTGCAGCTCGCGAAGCACATGAAACACTCTCAGTGTGAATGTGCGGCTCTGAAGTAACATTGAAAACATTTGAAGGTTGTTGTTTCAGATTGTGGTGATTTCATTTGTTTAGAAAAAGCGTATTTAAGGATCCTGAGTGGTTTTAAAGTTGTTAGGAGGGGCAAGATTGACTCTTTGATCTCAAGAGTTTGCTGATCCCTGACCTAGGGTAAGGGTGAAACCACAGGAAGATGCAGTGGTAGCCTGACCCCCCCAGTGCAGCTACCTGCAGGTAGTTTGAAGAAGCACTCATGTGAGTGCCCCAAGACAGAGCCCAGTGTTCTTTGACTCTGGAAAGTGGAACCAAGCTCCTCTAAAACAATACCAGCCCCAATAGCCAAAATGAAAAAATGGGAGAAACAGAAGACAATGCCAGAAGAAGTCATGAACGTAACGATATGCACCGAAGAAGTAGACATTGACCTGCCATAGAAAGAAATCTTCTGAATGCTGCCTGGAGTCATACAGGATATGAGGAAAGCAAAACAGAAAACAGATAAAATGATAGAGGAGATAAAGGCCACACACCAAAAGGAAATACAGGACTTAAAGGATGAAATAACAAAATTCCATAGCAAATTAACACACTTTGCCAAGAGACTTGAGGAGGCAGTGACCTAGAGGAAAACCAGGAAGACTTCAACAATAGAAAAGGCAGCCAAATAAGGCAAGCAGAGAAGCTCGGAGCTATGTCTGGTGCTATGACGAGGCATAATATTAGAATAGTTGGACAACCGGAAAAAGACACAACAAAGAATTCAGCAATGAAAACAGGGAATTCTTTTTTTTTTTTTTTTAATTTTATTGGGGGCTCTTACAGCTACGACAACATTCAGTACATCATTTGTATCAAGCACATTTGCACACATATTTCCATGTACATTTCCCAATATTTTCCACTTGAGCCCTTGATATAAGCTCCTTTAAAAAAAACAACCCTCCCCTTTCCCTTCCCCCCCTTTTTAAAAAAATTAATCATTTTACTGGGGGGCTCCTACAACTCCCATCACAATCTCTAACAACATCAGTTGTATTCAGGCCACTTTTACACACCCATTGCCATCATCACTCTCAAAACATTCTCCCTCCCTTCAGGCCCTCATTATCTGCCCCCTAGATTACCCTTCCTCCCCCACTTCCCCTTGAACCCTTAGTAATTTACAAATTATTTTTCCATCCTGTACACTGTACAATGTGTCCCAACACTCACTTCCCTGTTGTCCATGCCCCAGAGAGGAGGCTACGTGTAGATCCCTGAAGTTGGCTCTCCCTCTCCATTCCTCCATCCCTCCACCCTCCTGGTATTACCACTCCCATCACTAGTCTTGATGGATCATCTATCCTAAGTTTCCCATGTTTCCAACTTCATTGTACATCTCCTGGTCTAGCTGGATTTATGTGGTAGAATTGGGGTCATGATAGT